>CAJQUN010000971.1:0-132698 GCA_907163345.1 Haberlea rhodopensis
CATCTGCTTGCAAAAATTATTTTCTTAGAGATCGGGTCGGATAGAGCCTTTTTGCATGGTTAGTCTGTGGAATTAACAGGGTTAGCCCTGTTTTAAGATTTAATTTTTGTTAGCGTTATTTATTTTAGTCGTTATTGCACGAGGCCCTGCGCGGCATTCATTCTACGCGGGGGGTTATTTATAAGTTTATTTTTTGGATCAATCCAATGTAAAATCACGGTTGGCTCGGCTGGTATAAGGGGTCGGGACGTTCGTAAAGTTGCGAGGGAAACCAATTCCTAACAAGTGATCAATTGCTTCAGATAAGACAATCAAAATTCGAAATGACCTCGTTACAGGGGGGTGCCTCCGAGGCACAGCACAAAAAAAAAAAAAAAAAAAGGAAGGGGGGATTTCAAAGGATAAAATTAAGAGCAGGTCAGACTACTTGATGAAGTCGGGGGGGGGGGGGGGGCGGGGGGGGATTGCTGGGCAATGATGGCATAAGGTCCAGGAAGTGCGTCAGGGTCCTGGTCACTGGGCGGGAAGCCCTGGGCTTTTGAACTGGCCCTTGCACCCCTCGAAGCCGAGATCCAGAAACTAAAAGCCTTGGAGGCCAGCATGCGCGTAAACTCCTCCGACTTGATGAAGCTTCGCGTTCGGGCTGATTCACCTGCGACATAGGAACTCCACTCGGACTTAAACATTTTCAAGCTCAGCCCCGACATGGAAAGTTTCTCGCTCCTTCCCCGGCCAGAGCAACACGGAGACTGTTCTGCATCCGTCTAAGTCAGGTCATCGATGGCCCTGTAGACTCCAGTTCGGCAGCGTCCGCCTCGGATTTAGCTGTAGCATTCTCAGCTTCTGACTTGGCCTCCCGCGCCGCTTTCTTCGCGTCTCTGGCTGATTGGCCGTAGTTTGCCACCCGATGAAGGCTCTCGCACATCAATCACTAGGCCCTGCAGAGAAAGGGGGAGAGGGACTCAGTAAAAAAAAAAAAAAAAAAACTTACTGATAGGGCGGGATACGCCTTCCTCTGCTAGTGGTTTCCACCTCAGCTCGGACAAGACTTGCTGATCAGCGGAGGAGGTTCAGACACTCGACAATCCGGGCGGACATACCTGAGGGGACAGAGTTGATAAGGCCTGACTTCTCGGGTATAGCCCACTGGTACCACCAGGTGAACCCGGGTCGGCGGGAGCGACGGATAGATGACTTGGGGGGGAAGCAGGTGGGGTGTCGATCTCATGAATAACCGGGGAGGTAGCACCTCTTCCCGATCGGGATCCTAGCTGCGCCCCCGTCCCTTTTTCTTTTCCTCAGGCCTGTCTCCAACCCAACCTCTTCGGCGCGAGAAGGGCTGGCCACTGGAAATGGGGGGTTTGGGGGGAGCGACGGGCGCACTGGGATGTTGGCTCGAAGGGCCCGCCCCCGGCCGCCCCTTTTCCAGCTTTTTTCTGAGACGCCATGGAAGATAGCAGCTGTTGAAGAGACATGTTATCTACAAGACAAAGGATTCAGCTCAGACAAAAAAAAAAAAAAAAGGGAGATAATACAAATGTATATATTTAAATATCAAAAGCTGGGCCGGGTAGGAAGAACGTACCACCAGGGACGTCTGGATAGGAGCTGAGCCCAAAGCGCCTGAGTACGTCCTCCCTGATTAGGGCAGCTGAATCAAAACGCCGACCCCCAAGGGTTGAGATAACCGTTTGGAAGAACACGTCATCTTTATACTTTTTGGGCAGAGGTCGGGGGGTCGGTAGGGTATCGCGCCAGGCCATAGGACAAGCCCAACGTCGAGGTGGTTTGACAAAAAAGTAGCTTTGTTTCAATCCCTTACGGGAGCTCGGGATGTTATTTAGAAATTTATAAAAGGTCCAGGCACCAAAGTAAAACGCCCCGGGAGAGGGGGTTTTCTTAACTTGAAAAAAATAATTAAGAAGGGTAGGGGAGAAAGGCAGACCCAAGGATCGGAAGAGGGCAATGACAGATACTAGGCTCTGGTAGGAATTGGGGGTAAGCTGGCTCAGAGAGACACAATGGTAGTGGGAGAACTCCTGGAAAGGAAGGGGGATAGGAAGAAGGGAAAGTACTCGGGCGGGGGGAGGTGCGGACGTTCACCAGCCCTAGGGACCCGGATGTCGTGATCCGGCGGGATAAACCAAGTACGGAGAAGGTGCTCGGCCTCAGGGGAAACACACGAGTCGAGGATCTCGTACCAAGGAAGCCCAGCCTGGGCCAGGCTCCTCGGGTCGAGAACCTCGAAGGTGGGGAGAGAAGGGTCAAATACCCTAGGAGGGACTTGTCGGAGGGGCGCCACCTCGGGAATGTCTCCCTCGGGAGCATCCGACCTCCGACCCGAGGGACTGGGGAGATCAGACCCTTCGGCCTCATCGTCCCCCCCTCGAAAGAGGGCGCCAGAAGTGGAAGAGGTGGAGTGCGACATAAACAGAAAGGGAGGCAGAGCTGACTTACAAGGTTTTTTGGAGAGGCGATTGATCCGACCTAGAGCGCAAATGGAGGAAAATGACTCGAAAGCCTCAATTTATAGAAGATGTGGCTCATGGGCCGAGGAAAGCCTGGCCCAAACCAACGACGCAGATGAAGGGAGCTGAACAGTCGGAGCGCCAGATAAGGGCACGTGGCCTGACAACCCGCTAGGGTTTGGTACAGGACAGCTGTCACCCCGAGACCAGGAGTTGTCCAATCAAAGGACCGGGGGTCAGGAACCAATAAAGTTCGCCACAAGCCCATTAGTCGAGGCAGCGCTACACTAGCTCGACTAGAGGGGGATACTGATGATATCCCTAGTTCTGGAGGCCCAGTAGGTCTTGAGGTCCGAACTTTATTTGGGCCCGGTCAGTGCGGGGCCCATTTAGTCAACAAGGGAAGTCGTCACTGCTGATCCCGGGCTGTCCTCATCGCCACTGTCTAGCTCTCCGCCCGACCCGAGTTTATTACGGGCGCGATCACCTCTGTCCAGCTGCCACTATCGTTCCCGAGCCGGGGCGGCGAGGAAGTACATCAAGAGGTCGGGGAGGTCCTCCATGGGACATGCCACCCAAGCTGAGGCACTGTCTCCTCGGCAGATCAGGACGGGCTATATTTAGCAAGATAGCCGGGCTGGGGCGCGGTTTCCTCAATAGGTCAGGACGGGAAGTCATGGGACAGGATAGGCGAGCTGGGGCCATTTAGGGTGGTCCTGCATACCGAGGCTAGGGTGGCAGGAGTCGGACACCTATTAAAGCAAAAAGCTAGGCCTGCTAACCAATCAGAGGGTGGTCAGGCACTGTGAGTAAGAAAAGCATATTCCCGGACGCAGAGAATCACCAGAGCAAGAGGGTCGTACGAAGTAGGTAGCAGATGCAGATGGTCCCCCATCTGTGGTCCCCCCCTCAGTTTCAGACATTGTCCCCATAATCCCCCGGCAGACCGGAACCAGGGGCATCCCTCCCCCTATAAAAGGGGGAGTAAATTAACAAGACAGGGATCCCCGGAGAGCCCTCAGAAAAGAAAAAAAAGAGGACCAATATTGATCGGAGGAGATCCACAAAACCAGAGAGGATCCTCCCGGACTCCGGCCTAAACCGCGACTTCGCGAAACAACACATCTTCCCCTATAAATTCATTTGTTATCAACGCGAACCAAAAGGAGAGGTAACAAATACAATTCTTGTTTCCTTAACGTTTCAACCTAAGATCATGTAGCCCCCAATACACAATGAGGATCGAGGCTGAGGATCCTCACAGTCGTCCAGTCAGTATTTTCGGCTAACTGAGCAGCTGTTTTAATTTTTTTATTTTTTTTAAAATTTTAATATTTATTTAAATTTAATTATTAATATAATTTTATATTTTAATTATTTAAAATTTAAATCATTAATTATTTTAATTTTAGTTTTTAATATAATTTTTAAATTATATATTCTTATCTATTTAATTAATTATTTTAGGTATAACTATTAATATTTTAATATAAAATAATAATGATATAAAAATAGATAATAGTAAATGATTTAGTAGGTGGGGCCCAAATAGGGCTGAATGATGAGGCTGCATGTCAGAAAAGTAGAGACGTGTCAGATTGTGAGTAGTATTAAGCCCCTGAAGGGTGCTTAACTATTCTACATGCTCTAAGTTGTTTTAGGACTTCTTGTCATTGCAATACATAGAATTCTAAATATGGGAAATTTTAGAGCTATTTATCCCTTTATATGCCACAATCTTGGATCCCTAAATTATGCCAATTCATTATGCTCCTATAGCTTATAGCTAATCTCTTATTGTGATTCTTATATATTGCAATTTGCACATGCATACTTGCTTATGATTATATGGGATGCCTTCATTTCATCTACCATTACGAAATTATTATAATACTTTACTATGCATCTGTAACTTTTAGATACTTAAAACTAAAATTGTTAATATGTAATGATTTTCTTGGGAAAGTTGAAGTGAAAATCAAATGTGACCATCTCTTTGACTTGAGACAGCACAGTTCTTTTCTCTATTCAAATTTTTCTTTTTTCTATTTTTATTTTCTGCATGAAAAACATACATGAATTTATTTGTTTCTCAATTTATGCCTGTGTTTACCAAAAATATATATATTAACAAAAAAAAAACATGGGAATGTATGTTCAGCACCTATTAGTTCGATAATTTACTTAGATCAGGCGGTCATATGATGGTTGTTCACCTGTAAATCATGAAATGACAAGATAAGATAACCATATAAACTGCTCACTGCCTTAATGGTATCAAATGAACTAGTATATATATATATAAGACAAATATATTTGATAGGAGTCCAACCCAAATAAATCTAATTTTACAACTGGAAAGCTAAGTCGAATAAAAAAAGAAACTCGAGAAGCAATGAAGTGAAGAGAACATGACTCACAGGCTACCAAAAACTAACAACCTAAATGATCTGAACCATGAATAAAAAAGGACCTAGATCGAGGCCCTAATAGGAATCTCTTATGAATTCAAACGGGCCGAGAACAAAGCAATCCCACAAAAACAAACTATGGTGAGCCTAGAACTCAGGATGAAGACAACGAACTCCGGATGAAGACAAAAGCCAGCGAAAAAGCCAAATTAAACATTGCGATCCCCAAGCCGAAGAGGGAGCAGGCTAATAGTGCAAATTGACAGATAGTAGTAACCTTATGCAATAAGAGGACTGAAACCCCCTCCTTTTGGCAAACGTCTACTTTGTTGCGACTCCTGCATTTGTTTATCAATCATAAAATTCATCAAACGAATATAAGTTTCATTGTATGTGTTACCTCTCTTTTTGGTTCGCTTCGATAACAAATGAATTTATAGGGGAAGGGATGAGCTGTTTCGTGAAATCACAGCTTTGGCCGGAGTCCGGGAGGATTCTTTTCCCGTTTAGGATCTCCGGTGATCAATCTTGGTTTCTTTTTTAGAGGAGGGCTTAGAGTCCTTCTTCTTGTCAACCATTCTCCTTTTTATATGGGGAGGGATGCCAATGGTCCCGCCTTGCCGGGGATTCTGGGGACAATATCTGGAACTGCGGGGGGGGGGGGGGGGGGGGGGGGGGGACCACAGACTGGGGACCATCTACATTTGTTACCTACCTCGTACGATCCTTTTGCTCTGGTGATTCTATGCGTCCGGGAATATACTTTTCTTACCCACAGTGCTTGACCACCCTTTGATTGGTTAGTAGGCCTAGCCTTTACTTTAATAGGTGTCCGATTCCTGCAACCCTAGTCCCGGTATACAGGACCACCATAGGTGGCCTCAGCTCGGCTGTCCTGTCCAATGACTGCCCATCCTTACCTATTGAGGAAAACCTCGCCTCAGTCCGGCTATCTTGGTAAATACGTCCCGTCCCGACCTATTGAGGAAACCTCGCCTCAGCCTGGCTGTCCTGTCCATGGCGGACCGTCCTTACCTATTTGTTACCTCTCTTTTTGGTTCGCTTCGATAACAAATGAATTTATAGGGGAAGGGATGAGCTGTTTCGTGAAATCACAGCTTTGGCCGGAGTCCGGGAGGATCCTTTTCCCGTTTAGGATCTCCGGTGATCAATCTTGGTTTCTCTTTTTAGAGGAGGGCTTAGAGTCCTTCTTCTTGTCAACCATGCTCCTTTTTATAGGGGGAGTGATGCCAATGGTCCCGCCTTGCCGGGGATTCTGGGGACAATATCTGGAACTGGGGGGGACCACAGACTGGGGACCATCTACATCTGTTACCTACCTCGTATGATCCTTTTGCTCTGGTGATTCTCTGCGTCCGGGAATATGCTTTTCTTACCCACAGTGCTTGACCACCCTTTGATTGGTTAGTAGGCCTAGCCTTTACTTTAATAGGTGTCCGATTCCTGCAACCCTAGTCCCGGTATACAGGACCACCATAGGTGGCCACAGCTCGGCTGTTCTGTCCAATGACTGCCCATCCTTACCTATTGAGGAAAACCTCGCCTCAGTCCGGCTATCTTGGTAAATACGGCCCGTCCCGACCTATTGAGGAAACCTCGCCTCAGCCTGGCTGTCCAGTTCCATGGCGGACCGTCCTTACATATTGAGGAATCCTCGCCTCAGTCCGGCTATCTTGGTAAATACAGCCCGTCCCGACCTATTGAGGAAACCTCGCCTCAGCCTGGCTGTCCTGTCCAATGATTGCCCGTCCTGACCTCTTGATGTACTTTCTCGCCGCTCCGAGGATTGCGACCCAGGAACACTAAATAGGACCCTGCTCGGACACGATAGTGTCAGCTAGCCAGAGGTGATCGTGCCCGCGATAAACTCGGGTCGGGCGGCGAGCTCGATGAGGACAGCACGGTATCGGCCCTAACGACTTCCCTTGTTGGTTAAATGGGCCCCCACTGACCGGGCCCAAATAAAGTTTGGACCCTCAAGACCTACTGGGCCTCCAGAACTAGGGATATCATCAGTATCCCCCCCAAGTCGAGCTAGAGTAGCGCTGCCTCGACTAATGGGCTTGTGGCGAACTTTATTGGTTCCTGACCCCTGTCCTTTGATTGGACAACTCCTGGTCCCGGGGGTGACAGTTGTCCCGTACCAAACCCTAGTAGGTTGTCAGGCCACGTGCCCTTATCTGGCGCTCCGACCGTTCAGATTCCTTCATCTGCATCGTTGGTTTGGGACAGGCTTTCCTCGGCCCACGCACCATATCTTCTATAAATTGAGGCCCTCGAGTCACTTTCATTCATTTGCGCTCTAGGTCGGATCAATCGTCTCTCCTTAAAATCCTGTAAGTCAGCTCTGCTTTCCTTTCTGTTAATGTCACACTCCACTTCTTCCACTTCTGGTGCTCTCTTTCGAGGGGGGGACGAGGAGGCCGAGGTGGCTGATCTACCCAGCCCCTCGGGTCGGAGGTCGGATGCTCCCGAGGGAGACATTCCCGAGGTGGCACCCCTCCGACAAGTCCCTCCTAGGGTATTTGATCCCTCTCTCCCCACCTTCGAGGTTCTCGACCCGAGGAGCCTGGCCCAGGCTGGACTTCCCTGGTACGAGATCCTCGACTCGTGCGTTTCCCCTGAGGCCGAGCACCTTCTCCGTACATGGTTTATCCCACCGGATCACGACGTCCGGGTCCGGGCTGGTGAGCGTCCGCATCTCCCCCCGCCCGGGTACTTTCCCTTCTTCCTTGAGCAGCTTAAAAGCGGACTTCGCTTTCCTATCCCCCTTTCTTTCCAGGAGTTCTCCCACTTTCATTGTGTCTCTCTGAGCCAGCTTACCCCCAATTCCTACCAGAGCCTAGTCTCTGTCACTGCCCTCTTCCGATCCTTGGGTCTGCCTTTCTCCCCTACCCTTCTCAATTATTTTTTCCAGGTTAAGAAAACCCCATCTCCCGGGGTGTTTTACTTTGGTGCCTGGACCTTTTATAAATTTTTAAACAACATCCCGAGCTCCCGTAAGGGATGGAAACAAACCTATTTTTTTGTCAAACCACCTCGACGCTGGGCTTGCCCAATGGCCTGGCGAGATACCCTACCTACCCCCCGATCTTTGCCCAAAAAATATAAAGAGGACGTGTTCTTCCAAACGGTTATCTCAACCCTTGGGGGTCGGCGTTTTGATTCAGCTGCCCTGATCAGGGAGGACGTACTCAGGAGTTTTGGGCTGAGCTCCTATCCAGACGTCCCTGGTGGTACGTTCTTCCTATCTGGCCCCCGCTTATTACATTTATATTTTTTTATGTCTGAGCTGAATCCTTTCTCTTGCAGATAACATGTCTCTTCAGCAGCTGCTATCTGCCATGGCGTCTCAGAAGAAAGCGAGAAAAAGGGCGGCCGGTGCGGGCCCTTCGAGCCAACCCCCTAGCGCCCCCGTTGCCCCCCCAAACCCTCCATTTCCAGTGGCCAGCCCTCCTCGCGCCGAAGAGGTTAGGGAGGAGACCGGCCTGAGAAAAAGGAAAGGGACAGAGGCGCAGCTAGGATCCCGACTCGGGAGGAGGTGGCTACTTCCCCGATTATTCATGAGATCGACACCCCACCTGCTTCCCCCCCAAGTCATCTATCCGCTGCTCCCACCGACCCGGGTTCACCTGGGGTACCGGTGGGTTATACTCGAGAAGTCAGCCTTATCAACTCTGCCCCCTCAGGTCTATCTGCCCGAATCGTTGAGTGTCTGACCTCTTCCGCTGATCAGCAAGTCTTATCCGAGCTGAGGTGGAAACCCCTAGCAGAGGAAGGCGTATCTCGGGCCTTATCAGTAAGCATTTTTTTTATATATATGGAACTGAGCCCCTCTTCCCCTTTTCTCTTCAGGGCCTAGTGATGATGTGCGAGAGCCTTCGTCGGGGTGCAAGCTACGGCCAATCAGCCAGGGATGCGAAGAAAGCAGCGCGGGGAGGCCAAGTCAGAAGCTGAGAATGCTACTGCTAAGTCCGAGGCGGACGCTGCTGAACTAGAGTCTTATAGGGCCTCGGTGATCCGACTACGAGCTGATGTCGAACAGCTCCGTGGTGCTCTGGTCGGGAAGGAGCGAGACCTTTCCAATGCCATGGCCGAGCTTGGAAAGGTCAAATCCGAGTTGGAATCCTATGTGGCGGGTGAATCAGCCCGACGCGAAGCCTTCATCAAGTCGGAGGAATTTACGCGCATGCTGGCCTCCAAGGCCTTTAAGTTTCTGGACCTTGGTTTCGAGGGGTGCAAGGGCCAGTTCAAAGCCAATGGCTTCCCGCCTAGTGACCAGGACCCTGACGACTTCCTGGACCTTAACGCAATCTTTGCCAACATCCCTCCCGACTTTATCAACTAGTCTGACTTGTTCTTGATTGTCCTCTCTGAAGCAATTGATTTTACTTGTTAGGAATTGGCTTCCATCGCAACTTTACGAACGTTCCGACCACTTATACCAGCCGAGCCGGCCCGTGGTTTTACATTGGATTGATCCAAAAAATACAACTTAAAAATAATCCCACGCGTAGAACTGAATGCCGCATAGGGCCGTCGTGCAATAACGACTAGAATAATTCTAACAAAATAAAATCTTAAAACAGGGCTAACCTGTTAATCTCCACAGATACTCAACCGTGCAAAAAGGTTTTACTCGACCCGAGCTAACGAAATAATTTTCAAGCAGATGATGTCATCTTGACCTGCGCTCATACACCCGGGCTCTATGATGCAGAGATGACCTGCACTTTTGATTGGTGCCAGGGCCTCATACACCTGGGCTTTAGTGACAGGGATGACCTGCACTTTTGATTGGTGCCAGGGCCTCATACACCTGGGCTTTAGTGACAGAGATGACCTGCACTTTTAATTGGTGCCAGGTCCTCATACACCTGGGCTTTAGTGACAGGGATGACCTGCACTTTTAATTGGTGCCAGGGCCTCATACACCTGGGCTTTAGTGACAGGGATGACCTGCACTTTTAATTGGTGCCAGGGCCTCATACACCTGGGCTTTAGTGACAGGGATGACCTGCACTTTTAATTTTGTGACATGGGATTTAAGGGAAAAGTTCATAAAATAACAGTGTTCGTACATGGAATTGAAATAACAACAATAAAATGCCTAGGAATAATATTTTCTGAGGTGATATGCATTCCAAGGTCTTTTGAGGCGTCGGCCTTCGCCCTCCTCTAAGTAGTACGATCCGGAACTAAGTCTTTGGACTACTTTGTACGGTCCCTCCCATCGGGGGTCGAGCTTTCTTACCTCCCCTGCTGGGTTAACCTTTTTGAGGACGAGGTCCCCCACTTGAAAATTCCGGGGTATCACCCTCTTGTTGTAGGCTTTGACTATCTTGCTGCGGTAAGCCTCCATCCTTATAGCGGCCCTTTCCCTTTTCTCATAGATCAGATCCAAATCCAGAGCTCGGTGTTCCTCATTGTTGTCATCATATGCTTGGACCCTGGCAGAAGTTTTTCCGACCTCAGCTGGGAGCACGGCCTCCGTTCCATATACCATGCTGAAAGGCGTTTCTCCTGTTGGGACGCGAGCTGTCGTTCTGTAAGCCCACAACACACTTGGCAGCTCCTCCACCCAATCCTTACCAACCCCGTACAGTCTTGCCTTTAACGCTTGCACAATTGATCGGTTGGTGACCTCTGTCTGCCCATTGCTCTGCGGGTAACCCACCGATGTAAAGGCTTGTTCGATCTTCATTTCCTTGCACCAAGCCATTAACCTCTGCCCCTGGAACTGTCTCCCATTGTCTGATACTAATTTCCTGGGTACTCCGAAACGGCAAACTATGTTCTTCCACAGAAAATCCAGCACATTCTCCTCGGCGATCTTGGCTAATGGTTCGGCCTCGACCCACTTTGAGAAGTAATCTACAGCCACCAACATAAATTTCTTTTGTTTCGGGGCTATCGGGAAGGGTCCCACGATATCCAAACCCCATTTATCGAAAGGGCAGGCCGATGTTACCGCTTTCATGAGCCTTGCTGGCCTTAACTGGAACTTATTGTTCCTCTGACAACCCTCACAAGTGACTACAGTCCTGATCGCGTCATTCCTCAGGGTCGGCCAGAAATATCCAGCAAGGAGGGTCTTTCTGGCCAGAGCCAACCCCCCGATATGGTCTCCACAGCATCCCTCGTGAATTTCTCTGAGCACATATTCTGCCTCCTCCGCGCTCAGACACCAGAGCAGGGGTCCGGCAAAGGACCTCTTATATAACACATCATCTATCAGAACAAAACGGAATGAATGCCTCTTCAAACCGCCGGGCTTGGTTCTTATCAGCGGGCACTTCAAGCTTTCTCAAGTAGTTCAAAATTGGGGCCATCCAACCTAGGACCTCAGGGGACTCTGTGGCGGGCTGAGTTGACGGAACCAACTCAGTTTGAAATATGAGCTCCCTTTGGGACAAAGGAACTAGGGATGTTGACCACTTGGAGAGCTCATCAGCTTCGTGATTATCCTCCCTAGGGATCTGCACTATGCTCCACTCCACGAAACTTTCTGACATCTCCTGTATAGCCTTCAAGTATTCTATCATCTTCTCGCTTTTGGCTTCGTAATTCCCTTTCACCTGCTGAGTGGCCAGCTGGGAGTCCGAGAGTGAAGGATCACCCAGCTGGCACCGACCTCCTTTGCCAACCTCAGCCCGATCAGTATGGCCTCGTATTCTGCTTCATTGTTAGAAGCCCGGAAATCCAATCTGATAATGACCTTCATCTTTTCACCCGCGGGGGATATCAGAACAATCCCCACTCCACTGCCTTCACTGTTTGCTGCTCCATCCACGTATACTTTCCATGGCTCCTCAGCCTCAACCTCTATCATTTCCGCGAAGAAATCTGATAAAGCCTGGGCTTTAATGGATGACCGTGGTTGGTAGGTCACGTCGTACTCGCCGAGCTCGATTGTCCACTTCACCAATCTCCCTGATACATCAGGCTGGGTCATTATCCTCCCCATGGGGCTGTTGGTTAGTACTGAGATGGGGTGTGACAAGAAGTAGGGTCTCAGCCTTCTTGCAGTTATGACCAAAGCTAATGCCAACTTCTCAACCTATGGATATCTGAGTTCCGCTCCTCTCAGTGCATGACTGACATAGTATACCGGCCTCTGGTCCGTGACGTCCTGTTTTATCAGTACTGAGCTGACAGCACTCTCCGTAGCGGACAAATAGATCCATAATTGCTCGCCGGGCTGGGGTTTTACCAGGACGGGCAGCTCGGCCAGGTGCTTCTTCAAGTCAGAGAAAGCTCTCTCGCATTCGTCGTCCCAATCGAACTTTTTCGCCTTTCTTAGTACTTGGAAGAAAGGGTAACTCCTATGAGCCGACCTGGAAATAAAACGAGCTAAGGACGCAATCCGCCCTGTCAGTTTCTGTACCTCTTTTATACTGCGAGGTGAGGTCATCTCTTGAATTGCTCTGACCTTCTCCGGGTTGACCTCGATCCCCCTCTCGGTTACCATGAAACCCAAGAATTTCCCGCTCTTCACACCAAATACGCACTTAGCCAGATTCAGTTTCAGACCAAACCTGCTTAGTGTGGCAAAAGTTTCCTCCAAGTCGGGCAACAGGTCTGCCTGGCCCTTAGATTTTACCAAGATGTCATCCACGTAAACCTCAATGTTCCTTCCCGCCTGGTTTTCAAACACTTAGTCCATCAACCTCTGGTATGTGGCCCCAGCGTTCTTGAGGCCAAAAGGCATGACCACATAGCAGAACGTTCCATCCGACGTGATAAAACTGACCTTATCTTGGTCTTCTTTTGCCAAGGGTATTTGGTGATATCCCTGGTACGCGTCCATGAAACTTAACAACTCGTACCCTGAGGTGGAGTCTACCAACTGGTCGATCCGGGGTAGGGGATAACAGTCCTTGGGACAGGCTTGTTCAAATTACGAAAGTCGATGCACATCCTCCATCTTCCCGCCGACTTTGGAACAAAACCACGTTAGACAACCAGGTGGGGAATTGCACCTCCCTTATCTGTCCAGCCTTCAGCAAGGTCTGAACCTCGGCTCGGATAATTCTGTCTTTATCTGGTCCAAAATGCCTTTTCTTTTGCCGGGTTACTTTGACCTCTGGATTGACATTTAACCTGTGCTGGGCTACCGCGGGCAACACCCCTGTCAGCTCTGTGGGAGACCAGGCGAATATTCCGGCATGCTTGGACAGGCATTCCACTAAGTCGTGCTTCAGGACGTTGTCTAGCTCAGCCGCTACTCTTGTGGTTTTATCAGGCTGTCCTGGGACTAATATAATTTCCTCTTCCCCGTCCCGCATCGCCTGCACCTCCTGCACCATCTGTACTCCCCTATCCTCCCGTCCTTCATCACCGCCCCTTCGGGATCTTTTCACCTCTACCCTCACAGTTTCCGCGTAGCATTTCTTGGATGAAGCTGGTCTCCCCTAACTTCCCCCACTCTTTTTCCTACAGGGAACTTTATCTTTTGGTGGAAGGTGGAGGCCACAGCCCTGAACTCGTTCATAGCTGGTCTTCCCAGGATGATGTTGTACGAAGACGAGGCCGCCACAATGGTGAAGGTGATCAACCTCGTTTTCCTATCCTCATTAGATCCCAAGGACAGGGGCAGGGAGATCTGACCGAGCGGGTACACGGTGTGCCCCGCGAAACCGAACAAGGGGGTGTTGATTGGCTCGAGGTGATATCCACCCAAGTCCATCTGCCGAAAGGCTTCGTCAAACAGCACATTCACCGAACTCCCGGTGTCTACAAACACCCTCCCGACTTCATAATTGGCGACAGTGGCTCGTACAACCAGGGCATCATTATGGGGTGCGCAAATATTTTCCAGATCCCGTGGCCCAAAGCTGATAACCACCTCCTCCTCAGCACCGCAAACCCCTCCTACACTCAGGGTCTCTCTCCTGCTGGCAGCCTTCCTGGCTCTGTTGGAATCCCCATCCGTTGTGCCGCCCGAGATCATGTTGATGACTCCCCGTGTTGGTGAATCGACACGGGCATGGTTGACGTTATCTAAACTCCTCGGTGGTCCTCGAGCCTGTCCTCTACCACGAAACGGAGGACGGAAGTTGGTCCGTCCCCCTCTCCCTCTTGTCCACAACGGTCCTCGACCCCTTCCCCGAGGAAGATTATCTCCTTGTGGGACGGGTCGGGACAACAACTGCTTGAACTGGGAACTGTTCTGTATTGCCTTCTCAAGTTCCTCATCCAAACGATGGCAATCTTGTGTGGTATGCCCAGTCGCTTGGTGGAAGATGTAGTATTTCTCCGAGACCTCCTTGCTCGGCTCTACACTGGCTGGTGCTGGCTTTTGCAACACCTGTTTGTCCTCGCATATGCGAACGGCCTCCTCCTTGGAGACTTTCAACGGCGTATACTGGGAAAATCGACCGAGCTGCGCCCCTTCCACTGGCCTCTTCTCGCCCTGGCTGATCCGTTTCTCCCCGGTCCTCCGCACTTCCTTCCTCCTCAGTTGCTGGGCCTCCTCCACGTTGATGTACTTTTCCGCTCGGGTGAGCAGATCATCATAGGTAACAGGTGGATTCTTTACTAAGGATTGGAAGAAGTCTCCTCCTCTCAGGCCTTGGGTAAAGGCGCTGATCAGAATTTCCGCAGGGCAGGCAGGTATTTCGAGTATCACAGTGTTGAATTTTTTGATATACTCCCGCAACGACTAATCCTCGGCTTGCCTCATCTCGAACAAGCTTAGAGAGGTCTTCTTATATCGCTTGCTGCTGGCGTACTGGTGTAAGAACGCGGAGCTAAATCCGGCGAAGGAAGTAATGGAACCCGGCTCCAACTGGTTGAACCATTTCTGGGCCGACCCACCAAAGTGGTCAGGAACACTTTGCACTTAAGGCGATCCGAGTAGCAATGTAGCATGGCAGCGTTTTCGAACCTGCCCATGTGTTCTTCCGGGTCCGTGCTCCCATCGTATTCCCCAGCATTGGGGGGTCGGAAGTTATTTGGGAGTTTCTCGTTACTATTTCACCTGAGTAAGGGGTTCCCCTCCTGACAGAGGTACCCCCCATCCCCTTCTTCATCCTCTGGACCTCGTCCTTCAGCTCCTCCACCTGGCCCTCCAGATCCGGAGTAGCAGTCCTTTTAGGACGCGAAGTTGCTCCTTGTTCGGGATCCTTCATCTGCTGGGAGCTTTCCCCGTGCACGCCCTCGGACGGACCTTCCTTTCTCCTCATAGTCTGTTCCACCGTAGCTGCAATTAGTCGTGTGAGCTGCTCCAGTGTTAAAGCTCCCACTGTCATGTTTACCCCGGGCGGTGGCTGCTCCTCGCCATTGGTGGAGGCGTGGTGCTCTCGACTTTCCTCTGCTTCCGTTCTCCTTGTTCTTACCATTGGATCAACGTCTTTTGCTCAGATTTTCCCACAGACGGTGCCAATTTTTTACCTCTCTTTTTGGTTTGCTTCGATAACAAATGAATTTATAGGGGAAGGGATGAGCTGTTTCGTGAAATCACAGCTTTGGCCGGAGTCCGGGAGGATCCTTTTCCCGTTTAGGATCTCCGGTGATCAATCTTGGTTTCTTTTTTAGAGGAGGGCTTAGAGTCCTTCTTCTTGTCAACCATTCTCCTTTTTATAGGGGGAGGGATGCCAATGGTCCCGCCTTGCCGGGGATTCTGGGGACAATATCTGGAACTGAGGGGGGGACCACAGACTGGGGACCATCTACATCTGTTACCTACCTCGTACGATCCTTTTGCTCTGGTGATTCTCTGCGTCCGGGAAAATGCTTTTCTTACCCACAGTGCTTGACCACCCTTTGATTGGTTAGTAGGCCTAGCCTTTACTTTAATAGGTGTCCGATTCCTGCAACCCTAGTCCCGGTATACAGGACCACCATAGGTGGCCTCAGCTCGGCTGTCCTGTCCAATGACTGCCCATCCTTACCTATTGAGGAAAACCTCGCCTCAGTCCGTCTATCTTGGTAAATACGGCCCGTCCCGACCTATTGAGGAAACCTCGCCTCAGCCTGGCTGTCCTGTCCCATGGCGGACCGTCCTTACCTATTGAGGAAACCTCGCCTCAGTCCGGCTATCTTGGTAAATACAGCCCGTCCCGACCTATTGAGGAAACCTCGCCTCAGCCTGGCTGTCCTGTCCAATGATTGCCCGTCCTGACCTCTTGATGTACTTTCTCGCCGCCCCGGCTCGGAGGCCGCTCCGAGTATTGCGGCCCAGGAACACTAAATAGGGCCCTGCTCGGACACGATAGTGGCAGCTAGCCGAGGTGATCGTGCCCGCGATAAACTCGGGTCGGGCGGCGAGCTCGATGAGGACAGCACGGTATCGGCCCTAACGACTTCCCTTGTTGGTTAAATGGGCCCCCACTGACCGGGCCCAAATAAAGTTCGGACCCTCAAAACCTACTGGACCTCCAAAACTAGGGATATCAGTATGGCTATTGAAATTATCCTCTAGAAATGATTCCCTTTTGTAATATTTACGTGAAAAGAAAAAACTTGGAGAGAGACACATTAATGATTGCATGTACTATTCAAATTTCCTTGTCCGCCGTGCTATTAATTGATTAATAATATGAAATAATGGTCCTAACTATATAGAATAAAATAAATAAATAAGAAAACAATAAGATAAATAAATAAGAAATGTAACACTTCACGTAAATAAAAGTTCCTCTAATCATATTAAGCTTTTTAGCCTAGACTAAACTAAACGATAAATTTGAAGATAACAATGTGTGATAAGTTTAAGGAATGTAGCGAAATCCATGTTAACCAACAAAGAAATTCTTACATCCGCTTTTCCGTTTGTGGCTGCAATCTTGTGGAGATGGATTAGCCTACGTAAATAATATTTAATTGCATAAAAATCAAATAATATACAATAGATATGACAAAAAAGAAAATAATTTAAAATAGGTGCATTTAAATTGAGAAAAAAAATGCACATGCCTCGATGAGATGATCCATCTGCGGTGAAATTATGGGAAGCCAAAATTCTTCGAACAAATTGTTGCAGCCGAAAGGCATAATCACAAATCCCATAAAGTCATATGACATTCTATAGCTATTTTGGATAATAAAGTACTGTATATCTTCATTCTTGTTTCAAATCTTTAGGCTTCAAACAATCAAAACAGTATGCCGATCCTTTGTTTTCCTTTTTGAAAGTTCATCTTTAGTTGTACCATTATAGATAACCTATTTGCAATTTTTTTTTGTTAATTTAAATTGTAAAAAAATGTTAAAATATACATTATTATTGAAAAATAACATACCTTTTCACATCGAAGCATGCTATCATGGGCAACTATTACGCTAATTATGGGAAAAGATTTCAAACATTCCATCACCTTGTCCGCTTTTAGAGATTCATGGCTATTGATTTTGAACCTAGGTATCTGTAAGAAATATAATTTGTTAAGCATATTTTTACGCATAATAAAACAATATAATTTAATTTCTTACTTTCTCATCCCAATAGGAAAACATGTTTCTTTCCTGTGGATCTCTATAGCATGTACAAACTTGTAAACCTTTTTCAGCCATGAAACGTAAAATATGAGGTAATTGAGTGCCTTTCTTGCCCATTATATCCGATAGTTTTTCTTGAGCACGATCAAGGTTTGGATACAACTTGTATAAATTATCAAAACATTCGGTAATATAAAAAAAGTATCTGTCGGGCCAATTTTTTATATTCATATTCAAAATTCTACAAATCATTTCAATACATGTTATTGCTTGTACATAAGAACAAGATCCCAAACGACGTTGGGATCTAATAAGCGATAAAAATTGGTGCATAGAAAAATCATATTCAATAATTTCTTTTTCGTCTTGGACAAGATATTCTTGAAGTTTAGAGTATAAATTCTGCTTGATATTCCTGTCAACAAAATGTCTTGTTTAGAAATGAAATATTATTTCAAAATGCATAATATAAGTTTACCATTCTTCGCGAGGATAAATACCTGATTTCCTTCTCAAACCTTTGTGGGTCGACTGGTTTAAATAAACCATGTCAATAAAATTGCATTGCACATGATTTAGCATAACTAGGAAATAACGTTTTACATTACCATTTGATGCACCAAATGAAAAGCAGTGTGAGTGCTATGTTGGCAAGCTTCGTCTTGTGTTGGCAAGCTTGGTAACTGTAACTAAAACAAATGAACTTATATACAAAAACCAACCAAAGAAAGCGTGAAAAGAAACAAGTACATAAATAGGAAAACATGTTGTATTACTAAAATAGCTAGCCACTGCCAACAATTTTTGAATTTATGTAAGGGTTTCTTGAATTTTAAGTGAAATGCAATTTCTTTTTCAATTAAGTGTTGAGTTTCAGACTTAGTATTTAGGAAGTTCTCAGATGTGGCGCGTGTCTTTTGACAAATAATTCAGCTCAATACCCCTATTTGTAGAGCAAAGTATATAACTATATTTATGTAGATGCACAACAAACTCATATTAATTATTACAGTATAAATATAATATTTCTTATGTACATCAACAAAAAAAACCGAAAACATTTATTGATAATTTTTTATACCGAAATTCCAAAACTCATAACTTCTTACCTCTACACAATTAATTTGTTGAATTCATATTATCTATTAGAGAAAATATATTTTTACATTTACATTAATATAAAGAGGATTTCTTCCAATTATTTTTCGAGGTAGATGGCAAAATAAAACATATATATATATATATATATATATATATATATATATATATATATATATATATATATATATATATATATATTTGCAGTTTCAATATTGATTCACACTTGAAAGTTTTTTTCATTTGCTCATTGAGTAAAATTTAAAAGCAAACTAAAAAGCATCATGACCAAAAACATAGATATAATGATTACAAACTGAAAAGCATCGGGCATTGTCTTTGGTTCACCTCCATTTTTGGCTAAAAGACTTTGGTTTTGATAAAGATGTTAAAAAACATTCTTGGCTAAAAGACTGTTGATGCTAGAGTTATAGGGCTAATTTAATATACTAATATAAAAAAAATAAAAAATTTAAAAAATAAAGTAAAAAAAAAAATGTTACGTTTCTAACGTGATTCGCGTTCCGGGTTCGCGTTTCTTAAGAAACGTGAACCAGAAATGCAATTCTGACAAATTTTTTTTTTAAAATGATGAGAGAGAAACGTGGTCCGGGACCGCGTTTCTCTCTCATCCAAGAGGAGAGAGAAACGTTATCCCCAACCGCGTTTTCTCTCTCCTCAAAAACTATTTTTTTTTTCGTTTCTCTCTCCTGTTTCTCTCTCCTATTTTTTATTTTATTTTTCATGAATCATGTTTCTCTCTCCTGTTTCTCTCTCCTGAATCATGTTTTTCTCTTCTCCAATTTTTAGTATTTCTTTTTCCTCCATTAATATTTTTAATGTCCGCAGTTGTGAGATAAAAATGTGGAAAATAAATTTTAAAAATATTTAAAATATTTAATGTCTATGATACGTGAATAATATTTTTTTATATATATGTTCTAATTTCTACATATACATTATATTCTAATATACTAAAATTTTAAAAAAAATTAATTATCAAATATTTAAATAATAAAATTGAATATGATATAAAGTTGTAGACACTTACAACTAAAATAACCTTATAATTTTTTAAATATGATTTTTTATAACTAGCACATATTCTGCCTAGCGAATATAGTTGTTAAAAAATATGTTAAAAATTATAACTTTTTATAAAAAATCATATTTAAAAAATTATAAGGTTATTTTAGTTGTAACTGTCTACAACTTTACATCATATTCAATTTTATTATTCAAATATTTGATAATTAATTTTTTTTAAAATTTTAGTATATTAGAATATAATGTATATGTAGAAATTAGAACATATATATAAAAAAATATTATTCACGTATCATAGACATTAAATATTTTAAATATTTTTCAAATTTATTTTCCACATTTTTATCTCACAACTCCGGACATTAAAAATATGATGGAGGAGAAAGAAATACTAAAAATTGGAGGAGAGAAAAACATGATTCAGGAGAGAGAAATAGGAGAGAGAAACGTGATTCATGAAAAATAAAATAAAAAATAGAAAAGAGAAACAGGAGAGAGAAACGAAAAAAAAAAAAAAATTTTAGGAGAAAGAAAACGCGGTTGGGGACCACGTTTCTCTCTCCTCTTGGATGAGAGAGAAACGCGGTCCCGGACCACGTTTCTCTCTCATCATTTAAAAAAAAATTATTTGTCAGAATCGCGTTACGCGAACCCAGAACACGAATCACGTTAGAACGTAACATCTTTTTTTTTACTTTATTTTTTAAATTTTTTATTATTTTTATATTATTATATTAAATTAGCCAGAGTTATAGTGTGGCATATTTTATAAGAATTATGTATGTACGATTTGTGAGAACCCGATTTTTTCAACCAAGTCAATAACTAGAGTTTTGGTCATTTAAACAACTATGTATTTTAAATCAACTCAACTACAAGGTATTTTGGTCTGCTCAATTACTAGGAATTTAGTAATACACAATTACTTGATATCAAGATAATATTATAAATTAAAGGGTAATATTGAATTTTATTAAAAGATAATATTTAGTTTGTATGATTTAATCTTGTAGAGTTTTAAAACGATAAAAAGTGCATAGATAATATTGAATTATAATATCAAAAGAACTTATTATACTAGGACTCTTAATTAATCAAGTTAATAAATAGGCAAAGAGTTAATTAATTAGCTCACTTTTCAGATTACTCTCGAGACCACCAAATCCTACCAAAGCTACGTATCACCTTCTCAGCCTTATCTTTACAAAGCTTCAGCTTATTTAATTAAGAGTTTGGAGTCTTTTGTCTTCAAATATCTCCAGCACAACCTTCGATTCTCTTAAAAAAATAAGAAAAAGGACGTAAATTATTTTGTTTGAAAATTTCAGCAATCAGTTTCCGAAAATCTCAGCCCATTATTTTCGAAAATTTCACACAGTAACACACACAGATTGTCGATCCATTCAAAGTCTAGGAAGGAAAGATTTCGTCGTTTTTGCACCCTAAATCGTTCAAACACGTTTATAATCGTCTCCAATCTCGGTAAGTGGGCTTTGCTATATATATTCGTTTCAATTTTGAAAATCATATGTATGTTTTGAAATCTCAATCGAATATGTGATGTATTTTAAAATTACGATGTTGTGATAAATTTTGATCATCGAGAAATAAGGGCTATACGGAGCAAAGTGCTACGTATGATGGGAGCCACCTCTTGAGCCCAAAGGGGAAAGTGCTACGTGTACGGGGGCCACCTCTTGAGCCTGCGGGGCAAAGTGCCACGTACATGGGAGCCACCTCTTGAGCCGGCGGAGCAAAGTGCTACATATACGGGAGCCACCACTTGAGTCTATGCAAGTCCCTCTAGATTGTCGGTGTTATGGATCTATGTTTAAGTGATATGAGTTATGATTCTGATATGATGTTCTGTTCTGGCTCTGATTAGAGCAATTCTGTTAAGTTTATGTTTCTGTATTCATATCAGTTTATGTCCGATTATTATGTATGTTTTGGAAAATTATGAAAAAAGTATTATATTGTTATCACATACGATTGGCCCCCGCTTGCTGAGTGTTTT
The DNA here is from genome assembly GCA_907163345.1 of Haberlea rhodopensis. Taxonomy (NCBI): domain Eukaryota; kingdom Viridiplantae; phylum Streptophyta; class Magnoliopsida; order Lamiales; family Gesneriaceae; genus Haberlea; species Haberlea rhodopensis. The sequence continues at coordinate 21,504 of CAJQUN010000971.1, forward strand.
CCAAAACACTCATCCCTTACTCTACCTTCCCAGATAAAGGCGAGAAAGAAATTCAAGCTGAAGAAGAACACCAATTTTGGGGTTGGTGATCCGCTGCGTTTCTATGAATTAAAGACATCAATTTTGGTTTATTTAGGATTTCATTAAGTTATTCCGTTTTAAGACTTTTAGAGTTTGATTATGCAATTTAAATTCGATTGTAAAGACAATTATTTATATTTTTGGAATAATAGACTGGTTTTCGTAGAATTCTGTATTACGAGGCTTGTTGATTTTGAATTGTATTTAGAATCAACGCCGGTGTTATCGATCCCGGTTTTGGGGCGTGACATTTTAGTGGTATCAGAGCGAACCAGGTTCCATAATCCCGATGGGAAAAGATTTCTGGTTGATAAAAATACCAGAATATAAATCCCGGTTAAATCAAACCAATTGAAGGTTAAGAAAATCAATTGGGAAAATTTCTCTTGGTGTCATGATCGGCTACTGAAAAAAAAAAAAATTAAAAAAAATCGAAATTCATACCTGAACGCCCGCTGCCACAACCGCCGCCGCCGCCTGACGCCACCATGCCCAACGGCGAACATACCACCAGAATCGTCTCATCCAGACGAAGCCACTCCCAAAATTTCAGACCAATCGGACACCTCTTGGCCGGTCAATTTTTCCGTTAAGTTTTCCCAAATTTTTCACGTCACAAGATTTCCCTTCCGTCATCTCCGAACACCGATGGCCAAATCGGACATACCAAGGTTTCGAATATTACCCCTATGCCGAAAGCCCTCAATCAATTGAATCTTACAGTTACTGGACGACGACGAATCACCCGATCGAACCTAACGCCCAAGAACCCTAAAAATCCTGTAAATCAATCCTCCGATTTCCTAACCATCGGAACTCGATTTTTCAATTCCTTTTGTCATACTTACCTACGGGACATTACGATCAAAAGCCCCTTATCCGTGGAAACTGAAAATTTCCAGAAGACGGCTGATCCCCAATCGACTTCTCGCCCTACGAAACCCTAAATCCGAATCTTCAATCCCCGATTTTTTTCAGTCTCTGGAACATATTTTTCAAATCAAATCTGGATTACTAACCCACATGCAATGCTCAATCAAACCCCTATATCAATTTCGAATCAAGAACGACATACGATTATGAATTTGGAATCAAAATTCGCCTAATTAAGAACCCTAAAGCGTCGAACCCTAATATTAAATTCTTCCGTCAGTGATGCATCAAAATTAAATTCCTTCCTGATGTAAGTAATACGTTTCATGGGTAACCCAAGTTTTCAGTCAATTTTTTAAAAAAAAATAAAAAAATAAGAGAGATATTTTGGTATTTAGTAATCTCATTTGATTTAATTATAAACATTTTCATTTATTAATAAAAAGTGTTAATGTCCTTTTATCGTGCCTTCGATATGTTTTATTATCAATTATAATACTATGCAAGGACATTAGATCTATATGAATTGTAGGAAATGACCGGACGACCTGTTTGTAACAATCAAAATCCCAACTACGCAGCCCCTCCTAACACTGATGAAGAGAGAGCGGAGGAGAACCACAATCCACCACCACAGCCCCCAAGATTGGGTCTGAGCCGCGAAGACTTGATGGCAGTAGCCACCATTGTGGCTACGGCGCTACAAGGTCTGGCTAACCCGGCTAACAACCAGCGACATCCTCAGCCAGCGCCACTTCCACAAGGAGTCAAGTACCATTATGAGTCGCTTCGCAAGAACAGGGTTCCGACATTTGATGGCAACTCAGATCCCGAAATGGCCCAGAGTTGGCTTAAGCAAGTAGAAAATCATCACAGACTGCTTGAAGTGCCTGAAAACATCAAGGTTGAAGTTACAACAGCTTTTCTCATTGATCAGGCAGGTAAATGGTGGGAAAACGTGTCACCCTTGATGGTAGAAACGGGACCAATCACTTGGCAAAGGTTCCGAAGAACATTCCTAAAGCAATATTTTCCAGCAGCCGTGCAAATTCAGAAGTTGAGAGAATTCGAGCACTTGACACAGACTCCTGACATGTCGGTGGTAGAATATACCTCGAAGTTCAATTTCCTGGGAACTTATGCACCTACGATTATGGCAGATGAGACCCTGAAATTACATCGCTTTAGGATTGGGTTAAATAGTCGTATCCAATCTGCCCTTGCAATATATGAAACCACAAATTTTGGAGACTTAATGGGAGCAGCCATCAGAGCTGAAGCTGATATACGACGTCGTGAAGAGGAATTAAAGCGCAAGCGACCTTTCCCCAGCCAAAACGTTGCCAATGGTCAGGATTTCAAACGACCAAACCAATCTAATGATCAACAAGAAGGGCCCATATCCATCCCATTCAACCACATAGTTTCAAAATGTCCGACTTGTACCTTCGCACATACTGGTGAATGCCACAGAAAGAATGGAACGTGCTTCCGATGTGGTAAGTTTGGACACAGGATTGCAGAATGCCCTGAACTTGATGTGAAAAGGACAGGTACAAGTAATGGTGGCCCTCCAAACAAGCCAAGGGAGAACAAACCAAATGCTCGGGTCTATGCCATAACCCAAGAGAAAGCAGAAGATGTGAACGAAGTCGTGGCAGGTATCATTTATTAAACAAGTACATGTATATGTATTGTTGATTATGGTGTCACGCATTCACTTATATCCAAGAGGTTCTGAGGAACTAACACTTAAGTCAAAATACCATTATCCTTAGAAAGGTTAAACTTACTCAAGTTTCGAGGACGAAACTTCCAATAAGGATGGAGGAATGTGAGAACCCGATTTTTTCAACCAAGTCAATAACTAGAGTTTTGGTCATTTAAACAACTATGTATTTTAAATCAACTCAACTACAAGGTATTTTGGTCTGCTCAATTACTAGGAATTTAGTAATACACAACTACTTGATATCAAGATAATATTATAAATTAAAGGGTAATATTGAATTTTATTAAAAGATAATATTTAGTTTGTATGATTTAATCTTGTAGAGTTTTAAAACGATAAAAAGTGCATAGATAATATTGAATTATAATATCAAAAGAACTTATTATACTAGGACTCTTAATTAATCAAGTTAATAAATAGGCAAAGAGTTAATTAATTAGCTCACTTTTCAGATTACTCTCGAGACCACCAAATCTTACCAAAGCTACGTATCACCTTCTCAGCCTTATCTTTACAAAGCTTCAGCTTATTTAATTAAGAGTTTGGAGTCTTTTGTCTTCAAATATCTCCAGCACAACCTTCGATTCTCTTAAAAAAATAAGAAAAAGGACGTAAATTATTTTGTTTGAAAATTCCAGCAATCAGTTTCCGAAAATCTCAGCCCATGATTTTCGAAAATTTCACACAGTAACACACACAGATTGTCGATCCATTCAAAGTCTAGGAAGGAAAGATTTCGTCGTTTTTTGCACCCTAAATCGTTCAAACACGTTTATAATCGTCTCCAATCTCGGTAAGTGGGCTTTGCTATATATATTCGTTTCAATTTTGAAAATCATATGTATGTTTTGAAATCTCAATCGAATATGTGATGTATTTTAAAATTACGATGTTGTGATAAATTTTGATCATCGAGAAATAAGGGCTATACGGAGCAAAGTGCTACGTATGATGGGAGCCACCTCTTGAGCCCAAAGGGCAAAGTGCTACGTGTACGGGGGCCACCTCTTGAGCCTGCGGGGCAAAGTGCCACGTACATGGGAGCCACCTCTTGAGCCGGGGGAGCAAAGTGCTACATATACGGGAGCCACCACTTGAGTCTATGCAAGTCCCTCTAGATTGTCGGTGTTATGGATCTATGTTTATGTGATATGAGTTATGATTCTGATATGATGTTCTGTTCTGGCTCTGATTAGAGCAATTTTGTTAAGTTTATGTTTCTGTATTCATATCAGTTTATGTCCGATTATTATGTATGTTTTGGAAAATTATGAAAAAAGTATTATATTGTTATCACATACGATTGGCCCCCGCTTGCTGAGTGTTTTCCAAAAAACTCACCCCTTACTCTACCTTCCCAGATAAAGGCGAGGAAGAAATTCAAGCTGAAGAAGAACACCAATTTTGGGGTTGGTGATCCGCTGCGTTTCTATGAATTAAAGACATCAATTTTGGTTTATTTAGGATTTCATTAAGTTATTCCGTTTTAAGACTTTTAGAGTTTGATTATGCAATTTAAATTCGATTGTAAAGACAATTATTTATATTTTTGGAATAATAGACTGGTTTTCGTAGAATTCTGTATTACGAGGCTTGTTGATTTTGAATTGTATTTAGAATCAACGCCGGTGTTATCGACCCCGGTTTCGGGGCGTGACACGGTTCATGCTTTGTATTGAATGCTAGTGTAAAAGACATTTATAACATTTTTATTTATAACATATTTAAGTGAATATTTATTTATTCGAATAATTTTCTTTATTTTTTTATTTTTAATAAAGTTTATTTTGTGTTTTTAGTTTTCTTAAATTTTTTAGGTTAATGAATGTTTTTATATTTGAAGAATTATATATATTCCAAAACGTATTATATGATAGTTGTAAAGACCCCCGTGCCTTAACCCGTTATTAGTGTATTAACTCATGCAATTAGTGCATACAATCATATTATCATGGGGAAAAGCTATCGCTATATAATCAGTGGTATGATCCCTCGTCATAGAGTCAGCGGCATAAAACATCGCTATAGATATCCGGCGGTATGGACCATCACCATAGATGTAGCGGAATGTACCATCGCTATATGATACCTGGTGGTATGAACCATCGCCATAGATGTAGCGGAATGACTCGTCGCTATGTAATATCCGGCGGCATGAACCATCGCCAACAGAATAGCGGAATAAACCATCGCTATAAATATCCGGCGGCATTAATCATCGCCAATAGAATACCCGGCGGCATGAACCATCGCCAATAGAATACCCGGCGACATGAACCATCGCCAGTAAAATATCCGGCGGTATGAACTATCGCCAATAAAATACCCGGCGGTATGAACCATCGCCAATAAAATACCCGACGGCATGAATCATCGCCAATAGAATAGCTGAACCATCGTATGAATACCCGGCGGCATAAATCATCGCCAATAGAATAGCGGAATGAACCATCGCTATGAATACCCGACGGCATAAATCATCGCCCATAGAATAGCGGAATGAACCATCACTATGAATACCCGGCGGTATAAATCATTGCCAATAGAATAGCGGAATGAACCATCGGTAAGAATACCCGGCGACATAAACCATCGCCAATAGAATAGCGTAATGAACCATCGCTATATAATACCTGGCGGCATGAACCATCGCCAATAGAATAGCGGAATGATATCCCTGGCTATAATATGATAGCGGTCGTGTTCTTCGCTTCATATGAGCGACAAATATCTTCATCGCTACCTCGCATCGACATACCAGCGACAAATAATATCTCTCGCTATGATATGACATCGGCCGTGTTCTTCGCTTCATATCAGCGGCAAATATTCTCTCATCGCTACGGTATGACAGCGGCACCATTACTCCTCGTTTTAATCATGACAGCGAAAATACCCCTCGCGTTACATGACAGCGGAAATACCCCTCGCTTAGACAATACCAGCGAAAAATAATATCCCTCGCTATGATATGACAGCGGTCGTGTTCTTCGCTTCATATCAGCGGCAAATATTCTCTCATCGCTACGGTATGACAGCGGCAAGTATTCACATCGCTACCCCATGAAGCGGCAAGTATTCACATCGCTACGCCATGTATGCAACCGCAATGCATAACCCATATCTCAATAAACATTGCCATGCGTGTATTTTAATGCACGTCGCTTCAATGTGACATGCAGAATTTTACCATCGCTTCAACATTTAGCGGCAAAGCATTAAAATCATCACTCCAATATGCAACCGTAATGCATGATCCATGTCCCATGTGACCCTGCAACGACCATGGTTAGCAACAACATATTCCAATTATGAACACATATCATAAACGCACATAAGCAATATAGTTGTGCCACACAACACTAACTATCATTATGCATAAGTATGTGCTACCCATTCCTATCAGCATGTTCCAGGCCCTCAACAGCCCCAAAGAGCAAACCACTGCTCTGATACCACTAATGTAAGGACCCACGTGCCCTTAACCCGTTATTAGTGTATTAACCCATGCAATTAGTGCATACAATCATATTATCATGGGGGAAAAGCCATATGCAAGTATAACATCATATACTGTCCAGAAAATTTCTTGCATTTGATCCACGTAATATTCAAATTCCCCAATCAAGATCACTTACATAGCATGCACCCTTATAATACACTAACATGCTCTCAGTTCATTTAGCAATTCCGTATCTAATCGCATGCAAACAATAAATGAAGAGAGCAAGTCATTGCCCATTTATACATCCCATATACACGTAAAAATGTACTCACATGCGAGCACCCAATGAATAAACGTGTATCTAATGTATAAGATACTCTACCGAAGGCGGTTATTGGTACTTCGATCCGGGAAGCACCACCCATGCACCGCGATCTCAACTCTGGGTCTACGTACTTATTCAACCAGCTCTGGTACCCTCAATCCTGGAAGTACCTCAAATCAACAGCCCGAGCTCAACTCCAAAGCCACTGCTGCACCTGTATCACCTGTAAGGACCCTAATCCTTAAGTGCGGAATAAAGGCATAATAGAGCTAGGCAAATGATCAGAGTAGAATAAACAAGTTGAGTTTGAGAGCTTAAGCATTTACATGCCAAAATAAAGGACTACCAAAAAGGATTAATTACATTCCAACAAATGAATGTGTCCACTATAGTTTTACGCTACTCCTAGAGTAGGAACTATACAAAAGAATCCTGTCCTTTCATCTACCAAAGATGCTCGAGAAGCTCACTGTCTCAACCCGTTCAAGCCCATCTATCATGCCAAAAAGGTACCTACAAGGACAACCCCCAAACATGAGCAATAATAATCATTCATATTCAACACAATATGAAGATAAAGCGTAAATGCATAATCAATATAAAACACTTCCTGTTTTCCCATGCATTTCAAACGCTTCCCGTTTGGTTGTCCCTGTACCATAACTCATGAGTATAATCAACAGATTATTTTTAATGGCCAAAACATGTCATGACATTATATACCATTTCAACTGTACCACATATTGGTCACCATTCCCTAGTCTGTCCATCACAGTGTATTTTAATGCCCCTCGCTTATATTCATATGGGCGGCATAGGATAACCTCGCTACAATGGACATGCGGCGCTCCCACCCCTCGCTTCACAGAGAGCGGCAAATACCCTTTCCTCGCCCCATATGACAACCACGCTCAAATGTGACATGCGGCGCTCCCACCCCTCGCTTCACATTTGGCGGAACCAATACAAAAAGCGGCAAGCATTAAAATCATCAAAGGATGACCACGACTCATGGGATGTGCATCCAATAATCATAATATGCATCTAACATCAATATGCATAAATTACCATGTATATGCATCCACTATGCAATACCTCATATGGCATAAATCAACATGTATATGCATCCACTATGCAATACCACATATATACCCGCATCCACAATGCATAAACAATGAGTATATAAAATACATGTTACCGTTGGGTGCCCGTACGTCCACTACGTACCTTTCCAAAATGTGGAATGTGGTTGGACCTCAATTCCTTGGCTGCGTTGCCACCTGGGTTGGTTCTACATATTCACAAATACCAATATTAGAACCCAATAATAGTCCAATACCAAAAATCCCACAAAAACACCCAAAAATACCATTTTTGGTGTCTCGCGATCGATCGCCATCAAGCCCCGATCGATCGCGAGAACACACTGCCTCGGGCAACAAAAATGCACAATCCGCGATCGATCGCGGAGCTAGCGCCGATCGATCGTGGCCTCGCCGATCGATCGCGCCCAGCTCGCGATCGATCGCTGAGGCTTACTGCCTCAGCCCTGTTGCTCGCGATCGATCGCGAGAAAATCGCCGATCGATCGCCGAGTTGCGGGAAATCGAGATTCGGGCACTATTCACCCATCTCCTTCCCCAACTCATCTAAACCCACATACACCAACACCAACCAATACCAATAACTCAAAACCAACACTAAACATCATAACAAATTCAAATATACCACATCCAACCAAAATATTACCAAAACCACAACACCCAACACAAACCCATTTTAAACCCTTTAAAACCAAACTAAACTCAACCAAAACCTTACAAAATTAATACATGAGGTACCCATACCTCTTGGGGATCTCAAATCACCCAATAATCTCCACAATAAAAGATTTTGCAAGGACTTCTCTCCACCTTAAAGCTCAAGAACGAAATGTGAAGAAAAGAGAAGGGTTTGGGTGTTTGGAAATGATTTTGGTAAAGTGAGGTGAAAGTTGGAAATAAAAGGGTGGGTTTATTAAATCAAATGCATACCAATTAATTCCATGGTGTATAAAACACCCCAACATGATATTTTTCAAAGCATTTACTCAAAATGCACCATAATATCAATTAACACATGATCTCCAATTAATTGCTAACCAATGCAAATAAATCATGCTTCCCATAATATTTACCCAACATGCACCACATGCACCCTGAAATGCAACCCCGGGTCACCCTATCCATACGACCATGCATTTTCCATAAGGTAAATAAATCCCAACACATAATCAATTACCACATAATTAATCATGTAAACACAATTAAAGCCCAATAGCAATTAACCATTTCGGGGATGTCACAATACTCCCCTACTTATAAGATTTCGCCCTCGAAATCACATGCACTTACCCCAACAGAAATTAAACATAAACTCATACCAGAGAATAGTTCCGGGTAGTGCTGCACCATATGCTGCTCCGTCTCCCACGTAGCCTCCTCGACACCCCTGCGATCCCACTGAACTTTGATCATCGGTATCACTTTATTCCGAAGTCTACGGTCTGCTCTGTCCAGAATTCTAACAGGCCGTTCCACATAAGATATATCTGACTCTAACTGAACTTCGGAAGGCTGTAACACGTGAGACGGATCCGGCTCATACTTTCGCAGCATCGATACATGAAACACATCATGTATCCCAGATAAAGAAGGCGGCAAAGCCAGTCGGTAAGCCAATGTGCCAATGCGCTGCAAAATCTCGTACGGTCCAACATACCTCGGAGACAGTTTCCCGCGCATCCCAAACCGCACAACGCCTCTGAAAGGCGAGATCTTCAAAAAGACCTTATCTCCCAACTGAAACTCTAACGGTCTCCGTCGTTTATTTGCATAAGCTGCCTGTCTGTCCTGGGCCGCTTTCATTTTCTGCCTTATAGTCTTTATCTTCTCTTCCATTTCTCGGATCAACTCAGGCCCTCCGACTGATCTACTGTCCAAATCATCCCAACACAGGGGTGATCTACATCGTCTGCCATAAAGAGCTTCAAACGGAGCCATCTGAATACTTGCCTGGTAGCTATTGTTATACGAAAACTCTACCAAAGGCACTGAATCCTGCCAGGAGGCATCGAACTCCAAAACGCAAGCTCTTAACATGTCCTCGAGCGTCTGAATAGTGCGCTCGGTCTGGCCATCCGTCTGAGGATGATAAGCAGTGCTCAATCTGACCTCAGTTCCCAAAGCTGACTGAAGGCCTTCCCAAAAATGAGATGTGAATCGCGGATCTCGATCTGACACAATGGAAACGGGGATCCCATGCAATCTCACCACATCTCTAATATATAACTGCGCCATCCTCAAAAATGTAAATGTCATGCTATAGGGGATAAAGTGGGCCACCTTAGTCAATCTGTCCACTATCACCCAAATAGCATCAAAGCCTGAAGTACTCCTCGGCAAATGAGTCACGAAGTCCATGGAAATGTGCTCCCACTTCCACTTCGGTATCTCTAAGCTTCTCAACTCGACGCCAGGTCTCTGTCTCTCTGCCTTAACCTGCTGGCAGATCAAACACCTCTTCACAAAAGCGATGACATCAGACTTCATTCTCTTCCACCAAAACTGACCATGCAGATCTCTGTACATCTTCTTCCCGCCTGGGTGGATGCTAAGTCTGCTACTGTGAGCTCGCTCCAAGATCCTCTTACGCAACTCCGGCGTACTCGGAACTACCCAGCGGTTACCCAATCTCAAAGATCCGTCGTCGGCCACTCTGAACTTCGTCGGCTGACCAAGATGCACTATAGACAACCATCTCTGAACCTCAGCATCTGACCTCTGAGCTCTCCTGATACTCTCAAAGATATCTGGCTCAGCTAGCAAAGTCGATACATACACAGGTGATGCATCAATGTCAAAGTCATAGCCCATATGGCAATAGGAGGTCATCATAGCCGACAAATGGATGACGTCCTCAGCAGAACTCCTCACTTTCCGGCTCAAAGCGTCTGCTGTCAAATTGGCCTTCCCCGGATGGTACTCTATCTCGCAATCATAGTCCTTGAGTAGGTCCATCCATCTCCTCTGTCTCATGTTCAGCTCTGCCTGAGTAAATAGAAACTTGAGGCTCTTGTGATCCGTGTATATGGTGAATGAAGTGCCATATAAGTAGTGCCTCCAGATCTTCAGGGCGAAGATGATAGCCGCCAATTCCAAGTCATGAACTGGATATCTGGTCTCATGCGGCTTCAACTGCCTCGATGCATAAGCTACCACATGCTTATCTTGCATCAGAACACATCCAAGGCCCTGCAGTGATGCATCAGTATACAGAACAAATCTGGAGTTCTCCGTCGGAATCACTAACACTGGCGTCGTCGTCAACCGGTGCTTCAACTCCTGGAAGCTCTCCTCACAAGCTTCTGACCAAAAGAAAGGCACTCCTTTCTGAGTCAACTGAGTCAGCGGCTTGGCAATCTTCGAAAAGCCCTCGACAAAGCGCCGATAATACCCGGCCAAACCAAGAAAACTCCGGATCTCAGGCACAGAAGTGGGGGCAGCCCACTCCATCACAGCCTCAATCTTCTTCGGGTCCACTGATATCCCACTGCTCGAAATGACATGCCCCAGAAACACTACACTGCTCAGCCAAAATTCACACTTACTGAGCTTAGCATACAACTGATGCTCTCTGAGAATCTGAAGCACTGTCCTCAAGTGTTTCACATGATCTTCCTCGCTCCGGGAGTAGATAAGAATGTCGTCAATGAACACGATGACGAACTGATCAAGATACTGCTGAAACACTCTATTCATCAGACTCATGAAGACTGCTGGAGCATTCGTCACACCGAACGGCATTACTAAGAACTCATAATGCCCGTAGCGAGTCCGGAACGCTGTCTTCTGCACATCTTCCTCTCTGACCCGAATCTGATGATACCCGGACCTCAAATCAATCTTGCTATACACCCTAGTACCTTGCAACTGATCAAACAAGTCGTCTATCCTTGGGAGAGGATACTTGTTCTTCACTGTAGCCTTGTTCAGTTGCCGGTAATCGATGCACAGCCGCATCGAACCGTCCTTCTTCTTCACAAAGAGAACTGGTGCGCCCCATGGCGACACGCTCGGGCGTATATACCCCTTGTCCAAGAGATCCTACAACTGCTCTTTCAACTCCCTCAACTCTGCCGGTGCCATCCTATAAGGTGCACGAGAGATAGCGGATGTCCCTGGCAGCAACTCGATCCCAAATTCAACTTCCCTGGCCGGTGGAAATCCTGGGATCTCTTCTGGAAATACATCAGCAAATTCTGCCACAACTGGTACATCCTCAACCCTCAGTTCTTTACTCTTTCCAGACGTGTCCACGGCATAAATAAGATAGCCCGTGTGCCCACGTTCCAACAGCTGAGACATCTTGATCGCTGAAATCAACGGAATCTTCGCACGAGACCCGTTGCCAAAGAAAGTCCACTGACTGCCCAACTCAGGTCTGAACTTCACTGTTCTCTGCCGGCAATCTACCACTGCCTGATATCTGTTCAGAACATCAATTCCCAAGATGCAGTCAAAGTCTGACATACCCAGCACAATCAAGTCTGATCTCAACTCGTTGCCCTCAAAATAAATGAGGCTATCTGCCAAAAACTGATCAGCAACGACGTTTCTTCCAGTGGGTGTCGAGACCAATAGAGGCGTGGGCAACGAAGACGTGCGCATATGGTGTCTTTCCACGAATCCCACTGATACAAAGGAATGGGAGGCACCTGTATCTATCAAAACAAAAGCAGGGTACGTAAATAAATGACACGTACCGGCAATCACCTCCTCTGGAGCTGCCTGAGCCTGCTCCCTGGTCAGTGCATATACTTGCCCCTGGGGTGGTCCCACTGTCTGACCTCCCGATGGACGAGGCCCAAACTGCTGCCTCTGCTGCACTGTCCTGTCCTCAAACCTTGGCCTGCTGCCCTGATACTCTGACTGGCCTCCCCTGGTGGGACAATACCGAGCAATGTGGCCCATCCTGCCACATACATAACATGCAGGACACTTATTTGAAGAATGCGGTCCTCCACAATTGTTGCACTTAGGCTCTCCCGGCCTATCCCCCTGTGAAGATCCTCGATTGGCCGACCAATTTCCCTTCTTGTTATCCTGCTTCTGTCCAAAGTATTTCTTCCCACCATACCGTGAAGATGAAGAGGCACCACGGGGTTTAAATGACTCACCCCGAGGTCTCAAACTGTCAGTAGTCTGCCTCTGTTGCGGTACCGGTGGTGGCATGGCATAAGCTCCCACTCCCAGCTCAGCAAGTTCCGCTCTTGTGAGAGCATCATCAAAAGAAGTTGGGTTATTGATGATAACCCGGTCGTAGAGCTCCGGTCGCAGTCCTTTCATGAAATTTCTCATCTTGGCACGTCCATCAGAGGCAATATGGGGGACATACCTCAGTAGTGATGAGTACTGTGTGGCATAATCTGCTACGGTCATGTTCCCTTGCCTCAGATTGGTAAATTCATCCTCCTTTGTCTGCCTTGCTGCCGCGGAGAAGTATCGGTTCAAGAACCTGGTCCTGAAGAGCGTCCAGTCAATCACAGCACCCAGTGCTCTCATTTCCATCACTGTGCTCCTCCACCACATCAATGGTTTCTTAGCCAACTGGAACTCCGCCAGCCTCAGCCAGGCAGTAATAGCACAAGGAGCCGATACAAAGATCTGCTCAAGCCTCTCCAGCCACTCTTCAGCTTCTTCTCCGGACTCTGTCCCCTCAAACCGGGGAGGATGATAAGACAGAAACTGAGTCAAGCTAATCTCACCCGGTAGCAATAACTGGACTACTGGTTCCATTCCCACAGCCGGTGGAGGTAGAGGATTAGCCTGTCCAATACTCGCATTTACACTCCCAACATCTCCGACTTCCTCATTAGCAGCCATGCTGTAACACAAATGTTAACAATAATCCAAAGCAATATATAACATGTCGTTAGATAACAGGAGTGATATAAGCATGTTAGTATAACAGGATATACAATAATTATGCACCACATGCATAAACATGCTCCAAATGTAAGCACCTAGCCAACCATGCTAAGGCTACCCTTCACTCGTTCCCGGGTTCTCTAACCACTGCTCTGATACCACTAATGTAAGGACCCTAATCCTTAAGTGCGGAATAAAGGCATAATAGAGCTAGGCAAATGATCAGAGTAGAATAAACAAGTTGAGTTTGAGAGCTTAAGCATTTACATGCCAAAATAAAGGACTACCAAAAAGGATTAATTACATTCCAACAAATGAATGTGTCCACTATAGTTTTACGCTACTCCTAGAGTAGGAACTATACAAAAGAATCCTGTCCTTTCATCTACCAAAGATGCTCGAGAAGCTCACTGTCTCAACCCGTTCAAGCCCATCTATCATGCCAAAAAGGTACCTACAAGGACAACCCCCAAACATGAGCAATAATAATCATTCATATTCAACACAATATGAAGATAAAGCGTAAATGCATAATCAATATAAAACACTTCCTGTTTTCCCATGCATTTCAAACGCTTCCCGTTTGGTTGTCCCTGTACCATAACTCATGAGTATAATCAACAGATTATTTTTAATGGCCAAAACATGTCATGACATTATATACCATTTCAACTGTACCACATATTGGTCACCATTCCCTAGTCTGTCCATCACAGTGTATTTTAATGCCCCTCGCTTATATTCATATGGGCGGCATAGGATAACCTCGCTACAATGGACATGCGGCGCTCCCACCCCTCGCTTCACAGAGAGCGGCAAATACCCTTTCCTCGCCCCATATGACAACCACGCTCAAATGTGACATGCGGCGCTCCCACCCCTCGCTTCACATTTGGCGGAACCAATACAAAAAGCGGCAAGCATTAAAATCATCAAAGGATGACCACGACTCATGGGATGTGCATCCAATAATCATAATATGCATCTAACATCAATATGCATAAATTACCATGTATATGCATCCACTATGCAATACCTCATATGGCATAAATCAACATGTATATGCATCCACTATGCAATACCACATATATACCCGCATCCACAATGCATAAACAATGAGTATATAAAATACATGTTACCGTTGGGTGCCCGTACGTCCACTACGTACCTTTCCAAAATGTGGAATGTGGTTGGACCTCAATTCCTTGGCTGCGTTGCCACCTGGGTTGGTTCTACATATTCACAAATACCAATATTAGAACCCAATAATAGTCCAATACCAAAAATCCCACAAAAACACCCAAAAATACCATTTTTGGTGTCTCGCGATCGATCGCCATCAAGCCCCGATCGATCGCGAGAACACACTGCCTCGGGCAACAAAAATGCACAATCCGCGATCGATCGCGGAGCTAGCGCCGATCGATCGCGGCCTCGCCGATCGATCGCGCCCCTCGCGATCGATCGCTGAGGCTTACTGCCTCAGCCCTGTTGCTCGCGATCGATCGCGAGAAAATCGCCGATCGATCGCCGAGTTGCGGGAAATCGAGATTCGGGCACTATTCACCCATCTCCTTCCCCAACTCATCTAAACCCACATACACCAACACCAACCAATACCAATAACTCAAAACCAACACTAAACATCATAACAAATTCAAATATACCACATCCAACCAAAATATTACCAAAACCACAACACCCAACACAAACCCATTTTAAACCCTTTAAAACCAAACTAAACTCAACCAAAACCTTACAAAATTAATACATGAGGTACCCATACCTCTTGGGGATCTCAAATCACCCAATAATCTCCACAATAAAAGATTTTGCAAGGACTTCTCTCCACCTTAAAGCTCAAGAACGAAAATGTGAAGAAAAGAGAAGGGTTTGGGTGTTTGGAAATGATTTTGGTAAAGTGAGGTGAAAGTTGGAAATAAAAGGGTGGGTTTATTAAATCAAATGCATACCAATTAATTCCATGGTGTATAAAACACCCCAACATGATATTTTTCAAAGCATTTACTCAAAATGCACCATAATATCAATTAACACATGATCTCCAATTAATTGCTAACCAATGCAAATAAATCATGCTTCCCATAATATTTACCCAACATGCACCACATGCACCCTGAAATGCAACCCCCGGGTCACCCTATCCATACGACCATGCATTTTCCATAAGGTAAATAAATCCCAACACATAATCAATTACCACATAATTAATCATGTAAACACAATTAAAGCCCAATAGCAATTAACCATTTCGGGGATGTCACATCACCTGTCCCAACAAAGACAGCCCCCACACGGGGTGAGCATACCAATACCACCAATCCAATAATCATAATATTGCAGTTCATAATTTACAGAATGTAAATGCCATGAATTTTAAATGATACTCCCTGGATGGTATCATCCTTATCCGGGATCCTCTGTATTGTCCCTGTTCTCGAAACAACCAAACCATTAAATTCCCAAAAGCCGGTTGATCATCTCATTGATCAACTAAAACCAATCCTATTATACCAGTTTCACAATCAAATATGGATAAATCGTCAAATAGAGTACCATAGCTATCACATATATCTAGCCATTGATTCCATAGTTTCATTTCATAGCTCGCTCTACAATAGCGGCATTTTAACCCCACGCACGCTCAACAATAGCGGCGTTATAACCGATGGTCGCTCAATGGCGACAACATCTCCATCATTGCTCGCTCAAAAGCGGCGCCATATGATTCCCAATGTATGTCCATTTATCGCAATTACCATATACCATGCATTTCATTATCCATTTATAGCAAGTACCATATACCATGCATTTCACTATCCATCAATTGCAAGTAACACACACCATACATTCCACAATTGCAATATTATAACAGGCTATGCTCGTACGTTATACGTACCTTATAATTCCGTAGTCTGAATCAAACATTGCCTTAGTCCTGTGACCCGATTAATTATGTGCTAACACACGAAAATAACTCACAATTATTCATGAGCACACAACACGTACCCAAGCATGAATCAAACTCTCAAATATAACATCAATGTACCCATACAATCTCCTAAAAATTTAAGGAGAATTTTTCTTTTTAAAAAAAGTTACTGTTCATCCCTACCGATCGATCGGTAACTTCTACCGATCGATCAGTAGAACCCAGATTTCTCATTTTTGGCTACGACATTCGACCGCTCGATCGGTAACTCCTACCGATCGATCGGTAGAACCCTGAAACTCGAAAATCACCATTTTAGCACCTCAAAACCTTCCCCAAACTCATGCCAACAATTACCAACAACCACAACTCTTCATAAACTCCATTAAAACCCATACAAACACTAAAAACATAACTTTGAATTTTTACCAAAAAAATCCCCAATTTCCAAACCCAACATAATTCTTAACCAAAATCCACCATACTACTATCAAATCGAAGACAATGATGAGGGGAAGATGAATACTGATTATCTTCGAGAAAAACGGCTCCCGAGCCAAGCTACCAATGATTTTCCCATCAAGGGAGAAGAGGGGAAATGGGGGGAAAGGGTTTGAGCGATGAGAGAGGGGAGAGAGGGAAAGGTTCCGTGCCAAATGACGGAATACCGAGTCCACTTGGTATATATAGTACCAAAACTCCAAAATACCAATCCCTCCACAAATACATCATGACTCATTAAAAATCATCTGTTTTCAAAAATCACCTCCCAATCTCTATTTCCATAAACAGCCCCATTACCAAGTACTCCGGGCCCCAAATCCCACCAAGGACCAAATTCCAAGGTTATCGCCATGATGAGAATATCATCTCATCTCTTGGATCCCACGGCTCCAAAAATCGGATTTAACATCCCCGGGAGTCCCAAAACCGCAATTAATACACAATTGCCACAATTAAAATCCATAAAGGATCATTATCACACCGGGATTAACACCATTAATAACCGGGCATCACAATAGTACCCAACTTGTCTTCATATATATTCCAAAATGCATTGGTATTCTACATCATTGGAAAACCAAAAAGGAGCGGAAAAAAAAAAAGAATAACCAATAAATTGAGAAAACAAGGCACATGCCTCGATGAGATGATCCATCTGCGGTGAAATTATGGGAAACCAAATTGTTCGAACAAATTGTTGTAGTCGAAAGGCATAACCACAAATCACATAAAGCCATAGGACATTTCATGGCTATTTTGGATAATAAAGTATTGGATATCTTCATTCTTGGTTCTAATCTTTAGGCTTCCAACAATCAAAACAGTATGCCGATCCTTTGTTTTCCTTTTTGAAAGTTCATCTTTAGTTGGACCATTATAGATAACCTATTTGCAATTTTTTTTTGTTAATTTAAATTTTAAAAATATGTTAAAAAAATACATTATTATTGAAAAATAACATACCTTTTCACATCGAAGCATGCTATCATGGGCAAATATTACACAAATTATGGGAAAAGATTTCAAACATTCCATCACCATGTCCGCTTTTAGAGATTCATGGCTATTGATTTTGAACCTAGGTATCTGTAAGAAATATAATTTGTTAAGCATATTTTTACGCATAATAAAACAATATAATTTAATTTCTTACTTTCTCATCCCAATAGGAAAACAGGTTTCTTTCCTGTGGATCTCTACAGCATGTACAAACTTGTAAACCTTTTTCAGCCATGAAACGTAAAATATGAGGTAATTGAGTGCCTTTGTTGCCCATTATATCCGATAGTTTTTCTTGAGCACGATCAAGGTTTGGATACAACTTGTATAAATTATCAAAACATTCGGTAATATCAAAAAAGTATTTGTCGGACCAATTTTCGATACAAATCATTTCAATACATGCTATTGCTTGTACATAAGAACAAGATCCCAACGACGTTGGGATCTAATAAGCGATAAATTGGTGCATAGAAAAATAATATTCAATAATTTCTTTTTCGTCTTGGACAAGATATTCTTGAAGTTTAGAGTATAAATTTTGCTTGATATTCCTGTCAACAAATTGTTTTGTTTAGAAATGAAATATTATTTCAAAATGCATAATATAAGTTTACAATTCTTCGCGAGGATAAATACCTGATTTCCTTCTCAAACCTTTGTGAGGTCGACTGGTTTAAGGGAATAAACCATGTCAATAAAACTGCATTGCACATGATTTAGCATAACTAGGAAATAACGTTTTACATTACCATTTGATGCACCAAATGAAAAGCAGTGTGAGTGCTATCTTGGCAAGCTTCGTCTTGTGCTATAGCAAGGTAAAAACTAAGTTGGCAAGCTTCCTCTTGTGCTGTAGCACGGTTAAGGTGAAAGATGATGGTAACTGCTTGTAACTAACACAAATGAACTTATATACAAAAACCAAAGAAAGCGTGAAAAGAAACAAGTATATAAATAGGAAAACGTTGTATTACTAAAATAGCTAGCCACCACCAACAATTTTTGAATTTATGTAAGGGTTTCTTGAATTTTAAGTGAAATACAATTTCTTTTTCAGTGAAGTGTTGAGTTTCAGACTTAGTATTTAGGAAGTTCTCAGATGTGGCGCGTGATATTCAATTTCTTTTGACAAATAATTCAGCTCAATACAGCTATTTGTAGAGCAAAGTATATAACTATATTTACGTAGATGCACAACAAACTCATATTAATTATTACAGTATAAAATATTTCTTATGCACATCAACAAAAAAAACCGAAAACATTTATTGATAATTTTTTATACCGAATTCCAAAACTCATAACTTCTTACCTCTACACAATTAATTTGTTGAATTCATATTATCTATTAGAGAAAATATATTTTTACATTTACATTAATATAAAGAGAATTTCGTCAGATTATATATATATATATATATATATATATAAATATATATATATATTTGCAGTTTTAATATTGATTCACACTTAAAAGTTTTTTTCATTAGCTCATTGAGTGAAAATTTTAAAAACAAACTGAAAAGCATCAGGACCAGAAAACACAGATATAATGATTACAACCTTTGTCTTTGGTTTTTTTTTTTTTCACCTCCATTTTTGGCTAAAAGACTTTGGTTTGATAAAGATGTTAAAAAACATTCTTGGCTAAAAGACTGTTGATGCTAGAGTTATAGTGTGGCAGATTTTCTTAGAATTATGTATGTACGATTCATGCTTTGTATTGAATGCTAGTGTAAAAGACATTTATAACATTTTTATTTATAACACATTTAAGTGAATATTTATTTATTCGAATAATTTTCTTTATTTTTTTATTTTTAAAAAAAATTATTTTATGTTTTTAGTTTTCTTAAATTTTTTAGGTTAATGAATGTTTTTATATTTGAAGAATTATATATATTCCAAAACGTATTATATGATAGTACCTAATTTGTCTTCATATATATTCCAAATGTATTGGTAATCTACATTGGAAAACAAAAAAGGAGCGAAAAAAAAGAATACCCAATAAATTGAAAAAAAAATGCACATGCCTCGATGAGATCATCCATATGCGGTGAAATTATGGGAAGCCAAAATTGTTCGAACAAATTGTTGCAGTCGAAAGGTATAACCACAAATCTCATAAATCTATATGACATTCCATGGTTATTTTGGATAATAAAGTATTGTATATCTTCATTCTTGGTTCTAATCTTTAGGCTTCCAACAATCAAAACAGTATGCCGATCTTTTGTTTTCCATTTTGAAAGTTCATCTTTAGTTGGACCATTATAGATAACCTATTTGCAATTTTTTTTTGTTAATTTAAATTGTAAAAAATGTTTAAAAAATATATTATTATTGAAAAATAACATACCTTTTCACATCGAAGCATGCTATCATGGGCAACTATTACACTAATTATGGGAAAATATTTCAAACATTCCATCACCTTGTCGGGTTTTAGAGGTTCATGGCTATTGATTTTGAACATAGGTATCTGCAAGAAATATAATTTGTTAAGCATATTTTTACGCATAATAAAACAATATAATTTAATTTCTTACTTTCTCATCCCAATCGAAAAACAGGGTTCTTTCCTGTGGATCTCTACAGCATGTACAAACTTGTAAACCTTTTTCAGCCATGAAACGTAAAATATGAGGTCATTGAGTGTCTTTCTTGCCCATTATATCCGATAGTTTTTCTTGAGCACGATCAAGGTTTGGATACAACTTGTATAAATTATCAAAACATTCGGTAATATCAAAAAAGTATATGTAGGACCAATTTTCGATACAAATCATTTCAATACATGCTATTGCTTGTACATAAGAACAAGAACGACGTTGGGATCTAATAAGCGATAAAAATTGGTGCATAGAAAAATCATATTCAATAATTTTTTTTTCATCTTGGACAAGATATTCTTGAAGCTTAGAGTATAAATTCTGCTTGATTTCCCTGTCAACAAAATGTCTTGTTTAAAAATGAAATATTATTTCAAAATGCATAATATAAGTTTACCATTCTTCGCGAGGATAAATACTTGATTTCCTTCTCAAACCTTTGTGAGGTTGACTGGTTTAAGGGAATAAACCATGTCAATAAAATTGCATTGCACATGATTTAGCACAACTAGGAAATAACGTTTTACATTACCATTTGATGCACCAAATGAAAAGAGTGTGAGTGCTATGTTGGCAAGCTTCGTCTTATGCTATAGCAAGGTAAAAACTAAGTTGGCAAAGTTCCTCTTGTGCTGTAGCACGGTTAAGGTGAAAGAAGATGATGGTAACTCTTTGTAACTAAAACAAATCAACTTATATACAAAAACCAAAGAAAGCGTGAAAAGAAACAAGTACATAAATAGAAAAACGTGTTGTATTACTAAAATAGCTAACCACCACCAACAATTTTTGAATTTATCTAAGGGTTTCTTGAATTTTAAGTGAAATACAATTTCTTTTTCAGTGAAGTGTTGAGTTTCAGACTTAGTATTTAGGAAGTTCTCAGATGTGGCGCGTGATATACAATTTCTTTTGACAAATAATTCAGCTCAATACCCCTATTTGTAGAGCAAAGTATATAACTATATTTACGTAGATGCACAACAAACTCATATTAATTATTACCATATAAAATATTTCTTATGCACATCAACAAAAAAAACCGAAAACATTTATTGATAATTTTTTATACCGAAATTCCAAAACTCATAACTTCTTACCTCTACACAATTAATTTGTTGAATTCATATTATCTATTAGAGAAAATATATTTTTACATTTACATTAATATAAAGAGGATTTCGTCCAATTATTTTTCGAGGTGGATGGCAAAATAAAACACACACACACACACACATATTTATATATATATATATATATATATATATATATATATATATATATTCAGTTTCAATATTGATTCACACTTAAAAGTTTTTTCATTTGCTCATTGAGTGAAAATTTTAAAAGCAAACTGAATAGCATCAGGCCCAAAAAACATAGATATAATGATTACAACCTTTGTCTTTGGTTTTTTTTTTTTTTCACCTCCATTTTTCGCTATAAGACTTTGGTTTTGATAAAGATGTTAAAAACATTCTTGGCTAAAAGACTGTTGATGCTAGAGTTATAGTGTGGTAGATTTTCTAAGAATTATGTATGTACGAATCATACTTTGTATTGAATGCTAGTGTAAAAGACATTTATAACTTTTTTATTTATAACACATTTAAGGGAAGTATTTATTTATTCGAATAATTTTCTTTATTTTTTTATTTTTAATAAATTTTATTTTATGTTTTTAGTTTTCTTAAATTTTTTAGATTAATGAATGTTTTAATATTTAAAGAATTATATATATTCCAAAACGTATTATATGATAGTACCCAACTTGTCTTCATATATATTCCAAAATGTATTGGTATTCTACATTGGAAAACCAAAAAGGAGCGAAAAAAAAAAAGAATACCCAGTAAATTGAGAAAAAAAAGCACATGCCTCGATGAGATGATCCATCTGCGGTGAAATTATGGCAAGCCAAAATTGTTCGAACAAATTGTTGCAGTCGAAAGGCATAACCACAAATCTCATAAAGCCATATGACATTCATGCTATTGGCTATAAGTATTGGATATTCTTGGTTCTAATCTTTAGGCTTCAACCAATCAAAACAGGTATGCCGATCCTTTGTTTTCCTTTTTGAAAGTTCATCTTTAGTTGGACCATTATAGATAACCTATTTGCAATTTTTTTTTGTTAATTTAAATTGTAAAAAAATGTTAAAAAAATACATTATTATTGAAAAATAACATACCTTGTCACATCGAAGCATGCTATCATGGGCAACTATTACACTAATTATGGGAAAAGATTTCAAACATTCCATCACCTTGTCCTCTTTTAGAGATTCATGGCTATTGATTTTGAACGTAGGTATCAACAAGAAATATAATTTGTTAAGCATATTTTTACGCATAATAAAACAATATAATTTAATTTCTTACTTTCTCATCCCAATAGGAAAACAGGTTTCTTTCTTGTGGATCTCTAAATCATGTACAAACTTGTAAACCTTTTTCAGCCATGAAACGTAAAATATGAGGTAATTGAGTGCCTTTCTTGCCCATTATATCCGATAGTTTTTCTTGAGCACGATCAAGGTTTGGATACAACTTGTATAAATTATCAAAACATTCGGTAATATCAAAAAAGTATGTGTCGGACCAATTTTTGATACAAATCATTTCAATACATGTTACAGCTTGTACATAAGAACAAGATACCAAACGACGTTGGGATCTAATAAGCGATAAAAATTGGTTCATAGAAAAATCATATTCAATTATTTCTTTTTCGTCTTGGACAAGATATTCTTGAAGTTTAGAGTATAAATTCTGCTTGATATTCCTGTCAACAAAATGTCTTGTTTAGAAATGAAATATTATTTCAAAATGCATAATATAAGTTTACCATTCTTCGCGAGGATAAATACCTGATTTCCTTCTCAAACCTTTGTGAGGTCGACTGGTTTAAGGGAATAAACCATGTCAATAAAATTGCATTGCACATGATTTAGCCTAACTAGGAAATAACGTTTTACATTACCATTTTGATGCACCAAATGAAAAGCAGTGCGAGTGCTATGTTGGCAAGCTTCGTCTTGTGCTATAGCAAGGTAAAAACTAAGTTGGCAAGCTTCCTCTTGTGCTGTAGCACGGTTAAGGTGAAAGAAGATGATGGTAACTCTTTGTAACTAAAACAAATGAACTTATATACAAAAACCAAAGAAAGCGTGAAAAGAAACAAGTACATAAATAGAAAAACGTGTTGTATTACTAAAATAGCTAACCGCCACCAACAATTTTTGAATTTATGTAAGGGTTTCTTGAATTTTAAGTGAAATACAATTTCTTTTTCAGTGAAGTGTTGAGTTTCAGACTTAGTATTTAGGAAGTTCTCAGATGTGGCGCGTGATATACAATTTATTTTGACAAATAATTCAGCTCAATACCCCTATTTGTAGAGCAAAGTATATAACTATATTTACGTAGATGCACAACAAACTCATATTAATTATTACCGTATAAAATATTTCTTATGCACATCAACAAAAAAAACCGAAAACATTTATTGATAATTTTTTATACCGAAATTCCAAAACTCATAACTTCTTACCTCTACACAATTAATTTGTTGAATTCATATTATCTATTAGAGAAAATATATTTTTACATTTATATTAATATAATGAGGATTTCGTCCAATTATTTTCGAGGTAGATGGCAAATAAAACACACACACACACACAACACATATATATATATATATATATATATATATTATTTTCAGTTTCAATATTGATTCACACTTAAAAGTTTTTTCATTTGCTCATTGAGTGAAAATTTTAAAAGCAAACTGAAAAGCATCAGGACCAAAAAACATAGATATAATGATTACAACCTTTGTCTTTGGTTTTTTTTTTTTCACCTCCATTTTTCGCTATAAGACTTTGGTTTTGATAAAGATGTTAAAAAACATTCTTGGCTAAAGATTGTTGATGCTAGAGTTATAGTGTGGCAGATTTTCTGAGAATTATGTATGTACGAATCATACTTTGTGTTGAATGCTAGTGTAAAAGACATTTATAACATTTTTATTTATACCACATTTAAGTGAATATTTATTTATTCGAATAAATTTTTTTATTTTTAATAAAGTTTATTTATGTTTTTAGTTTTCTTAAATTTTTTAGGTTAATGAATGTTTTTATATTTGAAGAATTATATATATTCCAAAACGTATTATATGATAGTACCCAATTTCTCTTCATATATATTCCAAAATGTATTGGTATTCTACATTGGAAAACCAAAAAGGAGCGAAAAAAAAAGAATACCGAATAAATTGAGAAAAAAAAAGCACATGCCTCGATGAGATGATCCATCTGCGGTGAAATTATGGCAAGCCAAAATTGTTCGAACAAATTGTTGCAGTCGAAAGGCATAACCACAAATCCCATAAAGCCATATGACATTCCATGGCTATTTAGATAATAAAGTATTGTATATCTTCATTCTTGGTTCTAATCTTTAGGCTTCCAACAATCAAAACAGTATGCCGATCCTTTGTTTTCCTTTTTGAAAGTTCATCTTTAGTTGGACCATTGTAGATAACCTATTTGCAATTTTTTTTTGTTAATTTAAATTGTAAAAAAATGTTAAAAAAATACATTATTATTGAAAAATAACATACCTTTTCACATCGAAGCATGCTATCATGGGCAACTATTACACTAATTATGGGAAAGATTTCAAACATTCCATCACCTTGTCCGCTTTTAGAGATTCATGGCTATTGATTTTGAACGTAGGTATCTGCAAGAAATATAATTTGTTAAGCATATTTTTACGCATAATAAAACAATATAATTTAATTTCTTACTTTCTCATCCCAATAGGAAAACAGGTTTCTTTCTTGTGGATCTCTAAATCATGTACAAACTTGTAAACCTTTTTCAGCCATGAAACGTAAAATATGAGGTAATTGAGTGCCTTTCTTGCCCATTATATCCGATAGTTTTTCTTGAGCACGATCAAGGTTTGGATACAACTTGTATCAATTATCAAAACATTCGGTAATATCAAAAAAGTATCTGTCGGACCAATTTTCGATACAAATCATTTCAATACATGCTACAGCTTGTACATAAGAACAAGATACCAAACGACGTTGGGATCTAATAAGCGATAAAAATTGGTGCATAGAAAAATCATATTCAATAATTTCTTTTTCGTCTTGGACAAGATATTCTTGAAGTTTAGAGTATAAATTCTGCTTGATATTCCTGTCAACAAAATGTCTTGTTTAGAAATGAAATATTATTTCAAAATGCATAATATAAGTTTACCATTCTTCGCGAGGATAAATACCTGATTTCCTTCTCAAACCTTTGTGAGGTCGACTGGTTTAAGGGAATAAACCATGTCAATAAAATTGCATTGCACATGATTTAGCCTAACTAGGAAATAACGTTTTACATTACCATTTTGATGCACCAAATGAAAAGCAGTGCGGGTGCTATGTTGGCAAGCTTCGTCTTGTGCTATAGCAAGGTAAAAACTAAGTTGGCAAGCTTCCTCTTGTGCTGTAGCACGGTTAAGGTGAAAGAAGATGATGGTAACTGTTTGTAACTAAAACAAATGAACTTATATACAAAAACCAAAGAAAGCGTGAAAAGAAACAAGTGCATAAATAGGAAAACGTGTTGTATTACTAAAATAGCTAGCCACCACCAACAATTTTTGCATTTATGTAAGGGTTTCTTGAATTTTAAGTGAAATACAATTTCTTTTTCAGTGAAGTGTTGAGTTTCAGACTTAGTATTTAGGAAGTTCTCAGATGTGGCGCGTGATATACAATTTCTTTTGACAAATAATTCAGCTCAATACCCCTATTTGTAGAGCAAAGTATATAACTATATTTACGTAGATGCACAACAAACTCATATTAATTATTATAGTATAAAGAATTTCTAATGCACATCAACAAAAAAAACAGAAAGCATTTATTGATAATTTTTTATACCGAAATTCCAAAACTCATAACTTCTTACCTCTACACAATTAATTTGTTGAATTCATAGAGAAAATATATTTTTACATTTACATTAATATAAAGAGGATTTCGTCCAATTATTTTTCGAGGTAGATGGCAAAATAAAACTTATATATATATATATATATATATATATATATATATATTTATTTATTTGCAGTTTCAATATTGATTCACACTAAAAAGTTTTTTATTTGCTCATTGAGTGAAAATTTTAAAAGCAAACTGAAAAGCATCAGGACCAAAAAACATAGATATAATGATTACAACCTTTGTCTTTGGTTTTTTTTTTCACCTCCATTTTTGGCTAAAAGACTTTTATTTTGATAAAGATGTTAAAAAACATTCTTGGCTAAAAGTCTGTTGATGCTAGAGTTATAGTGTGGCAGATTTTCTGAGAATTATGTATGTACGAATCATGCTTTGTATTGAATGCTAGTGTAAAAGACATTTATAACATTTTTATTTATAACACATTTAAGTGAATATTTATTTATTCGAATAATTTTTTTATTTTTTTATTTTTAATAAAGTTTATTTATGTTTTTAGTTTTCTTAAATTTTTTAGGTTAATGAATGTTTTTATATCTGAAGAATTATATATATTCCAAAACGTATTATATGATAGTACCCAATTTGTCTTCATATATATTCCAAAATGTATTGGTATTCTACATTGGAAAACCAAAAAGGAGCGAAAAAAAAGAATACCGAATAAATTGAGAAAAAAAGCACATGCCTCGATGAGATGATCCATCTGCGGTGAAATTATGGCAAGCCAAAATTGTTCGAACAAATTGTTGCAGTCGAAAGGCTTAACCACAAATCCCATAAAGCCATATGACATTCCATGGCTATTTTGGATAATTAAGTATTGTATATCTTCATTCTTGGTTCTAATCTTTAGGCTTCCAACAATCAAAACAGTATGCCGATCCTTTGTTTTCCTTTTCGAAAGTTCATCTTTAGTTGGACCATTATAGATAACCTATTTGCAATTTTTTTTTGTTAATTTAAATTGTAAAAAAATGTTAAAAAATACATTATTAATGAAAAATAACATACCTTTTCACATCGAAGCATGCTATCATGGGCAACTATTACACTAATTATGGGAAAAGATTTCAAACATTCCATCACCTTGTCCGCTTTTAGAGATTCATGGCTATTGATTTTGAACGTAGGTATCTGCAAGAAATATAATTTGTTAAGCATATTTTTACGCATAATAAAACAATATAATTTAATTTCTTACTTTCTCATCCCAATAGGAAAACAGGTTTCTTTCCTTGTGGATCTCTAAATCATGTAAAACTTGTAAACATTTTTCAGCCATGAAACGTAAAATATGAGGTAATTGAGTGCCTTTCTTGCCCATTATATCCGATAGTTTTTCTTGAGCACGATCAAGGTTTGGATACAACTTGTATAAATTATCAAAACATTCGGTAATATCAAAAAAGTATCTGTCGGACCAATTTTCGATACAAATCATTTCAATACATGCTATTAGCTTGTACATAAGAACAAGATCCCGAACGACGTTGGGATCTAATAAGCGATAAAAATTGGTGCATAGAAAAATCATATTCAATAATTTCTTTTTCGTCTTGGACAAGATATTCTTGAAGTTTATAGTATAAATTCTGCTTGATATTCCTGTCAACAAATTGTCTTGTTTAGAAATGAAATATTATTTCAAAATGCATAATATAAGTTTACCATTCTTCGCGAGGATAAATACCTGATTTCCTTCTCAAACCTTTGTGACGTCGACTGGTTTAAGGGAATAAACCATGTCAAGTAAAATTGCATTGCACATGATTTAGCATAACTAGGAAATAACGTTTTACATTATCATTTGACTGCACCAAATGAAAAGCAGTGTGAGTGCTATATTGGCAAGCTTCGTCTTGTGCTATAGCAAGTTAAAAACTAAGTTGGCAAGCTTCCTCTGTGCTGTAGCATGGTTAAGGTGAAAGAAGATGATGGTAACTCTTTGTAACTAAAACAAATGAACTTATATACAAAAACCAAAGAAAGCGTGAAAAGAAACAAGTACATAAATAGGAAAACGTGTTGTATTACTAAAATAGCTAGCCACCACCAACATTTTTGTATTTATGTAAGGGTTTCTTGAATTTTAAGTGAAATACAATTTCTTTTTCAGTGAAGTGTTGAGTTTCAGACTTAGTATTTAGGAAGTTCTCAGATGTGGCGCGTGATATACAATTTCTTTTGACAAATAATTCAGCTCAATACCCCTATTTGTAGAGCAAAGTATATAACTATATTTACGTAGATGCACAACAAACTCATATTAATTATTACCGTATAAAATATTTCTTATGCACATCAACAAAAAAAACCGAAAACATTTATTGATAATTTTTTATACCGAAATTCCAAAACTCATAACTTCTTACCTCTACACAATTAATTTGTTGAATTCATATTATCTATTAGAGAAAATATATTTTTACATTTACATTAATATAAAGAGGATTTCGTCCAATTATTTTTCGAGGTAGATGGCAAAATAAAACTATATATATATATATATATATATATATATATATATTTATTGCAGTTTCAATATGGATTCACACTTAAAAGTTTTTTTCATTTGCTCATTGAGTGAAAATTTTAAAAGCCAACTGAAAAGAATTAGGACCAAAAAACATAGATATTATGATTAAAATATATTTTGTAAAATTTCATTGAGTACAAATATATTATTGTCTTTGGTTTTTTTTTTTCACCTCCATTTTTGGCTAAAAGACTTTGGTTTTGATAAAGATGTTAAAAAACATTCTTGGCTAAAAGACTGTTGATGCTAGAGTTATAGTGTGGTAGATTTTCTGAGAATTATGTATGTACGAATCATACTTGGTATTGAATACTAGTGTAAAAGACATTTATAACATTTTTATTTATAACACATTTAAGTGAATATTTATTTATTCGAATAAGTTTCTTTATTTTTTTATTTTTAATAAAGTTTATTTTATGTTTTTAGTCTTCTTAAATTTTTTAGGTTAATTAATGTTTTATATTTAAAGAAGTATATATATTCCAAAACGTATTATATGATAGTACCCAACTTGTCTTCATATATATTTCAAAATGTATTGGTATTCTACATTGGAAAACCAAAAAGGAGCGGAAAAAAAAAGAATACCCGAATAAATTGAGAAAAGAAAAGCACATGCCTCGATGAGATGATCCATCTGCGGTGAAATTATGGCAAGCCAAAATTGTTCGAACAAATTGTTGCAGTCGAAAGGCATAACCACAAATCTCATAAAGCCATATGACATTCCATGGCTATTTTGGATAATAAAGTATTGTATATCTTCATTCTTGGTTCTAATCTTTAGGCTTCCAACAATCAAAACAGTATGCCGATCCTTTGTTTTCCTTTTTGAAAGTTCATCTTTAGTTGGACCATTATAGATAACCTATTTGCAATTTTTTTTGTTAATTTAAATTGTAAAAAAAATGTTAAAAAATACATTATTAATGAAAAATAACATACCTTTTCACATCGAAGCATGCTATCATGGGCAACTATTACACTAATTATGGGAAAAGATTCCAAACATTCCATCACCTTGTCCGCTTTTAGAGATTCATGGCTATTGATTTTGAACGTAGGTATCTGCAAGAAATATAATTTGTTAAGCATATTTTTACGCATAATAAAATAATATAATTTAATTTCTTACTTTCTCATCCCATTAGGAAAACATGTTTCTTTCTTGTGGATCTCTAAATCATGTACAAACTTGTAAACCTTTTTCAGCCATAAAACGTAAAATATGAGGTAATTGAGTGCCTTTCTTGCCCATTATATCCGATAGTTTTTCTTGAGCACGATCAAGGTTTGGATACAACTTGTATAAATTATCAAAACATTCGGTAATATCAAAAAAGTATCTGTCGTACCAATTTTCGATACAAATCATTTCAATACATGCTATTGCTTGTATATAAGAACAAGATCCCAAACGACGTTGGGATCTAATAAGCGATAAAAATTGGTGCATAGAAAAGTCATATTCAATAATTTCTTTTTCGTCTTGGACAAGATATTCTTGAAGTTTAGAGTATAAATTCTGCTTGATATTCCTATCAACAAATTGTCTTGTTTAGAAATGAAATATTATTTCAAAATGCATAATATAAGTTTACCATTCTTCGCGAGGATAAATACCTGATTTCCTTCTCAAACCTTTGTGACGTCGACTGGTTTAAGGGAATAAACCATGTCAATAAAATTGCATTGCACATGATTTAGCATAACTAGGAAATAACGTTTTACATTATCATTTGATGCACCAAATGAAAAGAAGTGTGAGTGCTATATTGGCAAGCTTCGTCTTGTGCTATAGCAAGGTAAAAACTAAGTTGGCAAGCTTCCTCTGTGTTGTAGCATGGTTAAGGTGAAAGAAGATGATGGTAACTCTTTGTAACTAAAACAAATGAACTTATATACAAAAACCAAAGAAAGCGTGAAAAGAAACAAGTACATAAATAGGAAAACGTGTTGTATTACTAAAATAGCTATCCACCACCAACATTTTTTGTATTTATGTAAGGGTTTCTTGAATTTTAAGTGAAATACAATTTCTTTTTCAGTGAAGTGTTGAGTTTCAGACTTAGTGTTTAGGAAGTTCTCAGATGTGGCGCGTGATATACAATTTCTTTTGACAAATAATTCAGCTCAATACCCCTGTTTGTAGAGCAAAGTATATAACTATATTTACGTAGATGCACAACAAACTCATATTAATTATTACCGTATAAAATATTTCTTATGCACATCATACAAAAAAAACCGAAAACATTTATTGATAATTTTTTATACCGAAATTCCAAAACTCATAACTTCTTACCTCTACACAATTAATTTGTTGAATTCATATTATCTATTAGAGAAAATATATTTTTACATTTACATTAATATAAAGAGGATTTCGTCCAATTATTTTTCGAGGTAGATGGCAAAATAAAACTATATATATATATATATATATATATATATATATATATATATATATTTATTGCAGTTTCAATATTGATTCACACTTAAAAGTTTTTTTCATTTGCTCATTGAGTGAAAATTTTAAAAGCCAACTGAAAAGCATTAGGACCAAAAAACATAGATATAATGATTAAAATGTATTTTGTAAAAATTTCATTGAGTACAAATATATTATTGTCTTTGGTTTTTTTTTTTCACCTCCATTTTTGGCTAAAAGACTTTGGTTTTGATAAAGATGTTAAAAAACATTCTTGGCTAAAAGACTGTTGATGCTAGAGTTATAGTGTAGCAGATTTTATGAGTATTATGTATGTACGATTCATGCTTTGTATTGAATGCTATTGTAAAAGACATTTATAACATTTTTATTTATAACACATTTAAGTGAATATTTATTTATTGGAATAATTTTCTTTATTTTTTTATTTTTAATAAAGTTTATTTTGTGTTTTTAGTTTTCTTAAATTTTTTAGGTTAATGAATGTTTTTATATTTGAAGAATTATATATATTCCAAAACTTATTATATGATAGTACCCAACTTGTTTTCATATATATTTTTCAAAATGTATTGGTATTCTACATTGGAAACCAAAAAACGAGCGGAAAAAAAAAAAAAAAGAATACCCAAAAAAAATATTTACACTTCAACAAGACGTGTTAATTGCCGTGTACAAATTGATGCAAAGGAATATTTGTCCAAAAATAGTATATATATATATATATATATTTATTTATTTATTTATATGAGGTGATAAGTAATAGGGAACACCTAAGAATATATTTTTTGTCTCTAGCATTTATACAACTTTAAAATCGCTATTCAGGAGTAATGATCCAATTATAATATTTATACTTTAATAAATAGCATATCAATTCGAAATAATCTGATAATATATGAATAAAAAAGAAAATATATGCCTTCCACACCCAAACAAAGGCAATAGTAATAATAATATTTAATATATTTGACGAGTATTATAATAAACTTAATGTTAAGAAAATAATTGATGTGTTTTTGTAAAAGAGATTTAATAATACAACATTCAGTTAAATGTAATTTTTTTAATTCAAATTAATTTATTAAAACTCTAACAAAATTGAACACTCCAGAAGCAGTAGGGCGAAAATAACCAAAATTTAAAGTTAGGGTAACAAGATCAAATTTAAAATAGGGTATTAATAATTTTTTTTATTCATGCGTCTCATTTGCTTTTCAAAAAAGAAAATAATATTCTTAGAAAATAAGTGATGTGACAAAATGGTAAAATAATATTTGAAATAAAATATGTGACTATTGAATAATTACATGTCAGCTACAAGATCTTGAAGAAAACTGTAGAGAAGAAGTATGTGAATTTAGCCAGTTAATTTTGAAACAAAAGCATAGTAAATCTTCTAAACCCGAAAAGAAATATGTAGAAAACAGTTTTTTTGCGGTTTAAAAGATAACCAAGAATGGAATGAGCTTAGGAGATGGTCTTTAACTGAAGAAGGAAACCTATCATCTTGGACTTTGATAAAAAAAAAATGACATTGATTAGGGGTGTCCGTGGGTGGGTAGACATAAAAAATTCACCCAACCTACTACATGAAAGTTGCTAAATTATTAAATCGTAACCGCGTGTAACAAATAAAACGGCATGGTTCGGATGACTATGGGTGTGGATGGATGTCAGGTCACATGGAAATAAATTACAATTAGTACATAGAAACATAACTATAGATGACCAAGCATATCACAATTATTATAAAACTATATATATCCAAACATATAATAAAACTGAAATTGAAAATATTTCTCACAGTATTAAACAAAAAAATAATAAATTTAAGTATCAGAATATTCCACAATCAAATTGGGGCATCAACAACTTTAAACTTTAATATGTACTAAAGAAAATGACAATTCATAATTACAACAACAATAACAAAATTTATCTTAGGGTTCATCACATGAGATATAATTAATTTTTACAATTGGTTGTCACAGGCCTACCGCTACCCTCCCATTTTTCCTGGCTTGGGCTTGACAGCGATACATTCACAAGTGATTCATAATTTTATTGATTATTTATTAATTTTAATCTATCTTAAAATTGAGAAATCTTTATACTGAAGTTTTGGGATGTTACAGTTTGTCTTAAATCCCTTGAATATTTAATTTTAAAATTTAAGACACTTTAATACATAAAAGATTCGGGCGGGTTGTTGGGTAGGTGAATGGAGAAGCAATAATCCACTATCCACCCACATAAATGTGTGTTGCTCAAATTTTCAACCGCAATTCTTTTTTCAAATGTTGAAACGGGTGATACAAGTGGGTGAATCCGGGCCAGACATGGGGATTGGATTGTGTGGTTTTTACCCCTAACATTGAAAAAAAGAGAGAGCAGAATCTGGGGTTTAAATTGGAAAAGTGTGGAGGTTTCCGAGGGCAAGAATGGAATTATTTTTGATGTGATCCTGTATTTTCTCTACTTGATTAGTAAGTGCAAGAGGAAAATAAGTAAGACACCACAATTTATTACGTGGAAAACCCATCAAAATGATGAAAAAAACCACGGGACTTAGCTCGGTAATTTTCACTAGGTTCTAATTTCTTTACATCCCCAGTCGGAATGGCATTTCTCAAAACAAAATCTCCAACCTAAAAGGCCCCGCGAGCGCACTATGGTTCTAAGCTCTTTACATCCCCGACTGGAATGGCCTTTCTCAAAACAAAATCTCCAACCTGAAAGGCCCTCTGTTGCACCATCCGATTATAGGCATTAGTGATATTTACTTTGTACATCTCGACCCGAGCGTCTATTCCCTCAGCCGATACAACTCGTCTAATTCATATCTTCTCACTTATTGATTCTGTTCAGGATCATTGCATTGCACCTAGAGTGACTCCACACTGATCTCCGCTGTGATAAGAGCTTTGGACCCATACACGAGGATGTATGGAGTTTCTCACGTAAGTACTCGTGGTGTTGTTGTTCGGTACGCCCATCGTAATCCGGATAATTCATCATCCCAAGCTCCCCTTGCCCCTCCAACCTGGTTTTATTTCATGAAATATGATTTGATTTGTCACCTATGCATGTCCACTGGATTGAGGATAAGCTACCAAGGTGAAGACCTGCTTGATCTCCATATCCTTGCGCCATTCATGTATTCGTCCTCTCTTAAATTGCCTTCCATTATAAGTGATAAGCCTCCTCGGGATTCCAAACCAACATACTATGCTTCTCCATAAGAATATCATGACTTCACTCTCTGTTATTTTGGCTAGAGACTCGGCTTCTACCCATTTGGCGAAGTACTCAACTGCAACCAGAAGGAATTTCTTCTGTCCAAATGCTGGGGGGAATGGTCCCACAATATCAATTGCCCACTGGTCAAATGGACAAGAATACCGCCGTTAAGAGCTTAAGCTGGTGTGTTTTTTGTTGAGCCCCGACATCCAAAGCAACTCTAAGCTCCGAGATGAGAGCTTCAAATTCAGCTTCATTATTTGAGGAATGGAAACCGGACTGAATAGCCACTTGTATTTCTTCTCCTTCCAGGCTGACGAGGACCATGCATGCACCTGTAAAACCCTTATACATAACACATAGAGCATAATATTTAATGGCAGCGGAGATTACGATTTCATATCATCTAATCAAAACATTTACATTACTATGATGTACAAGGCATATAGAC
Source organism: Haberlea rhodopensis (assembly GCA_907163345.1). Classification (NCBI taxonomy): domain Eukaryota; kingdom Viridiplantae; phylum Streptophyta; class Magnoliopsida; order Lamiales; family Gesneriaceae; genus Haberlea; species Haberlea rhodopensis. The sequence goes on from CAJQUN010000971.1 coordinate 56,735, forward strand.
ATATATATGCCACAAAAATAACCAAGGTTGTACCCCCTCACAACCCAACCAAAAATCTGTACAGTATGTTCAATCATATTGAACGCATCCATTTTCTCATGTTGCTTTTGAAGCTTAGAGTTCATGGTTGTAAGCATTACGCAGCCAACATCAAGAGCGTCACTTTGATGCTTCTTGTAAGCATCTCTATCGGCCCTTACGGCCGTAGCAGGAGGTTCCTCAGCAGGTAAGGGTTCCTCTAGGACCTATTGATTTTTCTCTTGTTTGAGGGCAATCCTCAGATTTCTATACAGTCTAGGAAATTTGTCCCATTCAATTTGTCATTCTCAAGGACCGATCGCAAAGAGAGTGTACTAGTAACGTTGTTTGATGCCATGGATATCTACAATATAAATATACAAAATAAGTTTTATGATTTTAATCATCTAATAAGATCTTATAATAAATGAAACTCCCACTATTTAGTTAAAATCATCAACCCTCCAAATTATTAGTGGGTCAAGATCCATATTTCACTCAACCTTGAGTTAGCTTTGGCTGTTCACCCAAGATACGGTTATTTAGGTAGACAACACTTTGTCAATTACATCACAAGTAACTCTTGGATGGTTGGGCGAACTATACTTTGTTCTAATCCATCTAATGGATTATTACCCAACTCTTTGCCTCTATGTTCCCAATCATATTGAGATAACACTAGTTAAGTCGAACCCAATTTATAGTCACACGGATATCACTTTTATCCTATCGCGCCTTACTAAGATTGTCATGGTACTTTGCTTTGGCAAACCTACACATGTTCAATCGAAGTCTTGACGAGTAATATTAATTGGGAGGCATTTGACTTAATATTATTATAGGGATTTAAAGATCTCATGATTTTATTAATATTGATAATGAAAATATGTCATGTACATATACATATATACGTATATATATATATATATACGTATATATATACGTATATATATATACGTATATATATATATATATATATCATCCATCAATATTAAATATCAAATGATAAACATGCATCACATACATCAACATAAAATATAATGTGACATGGTTATAGCCCGAACTACTGATTTTCTAAAGCCAATGAGAAAATCTAAAGGATCAACCTAAGGGTAACTTCTCCAAGCACAACACCTCTTCGGTTTATTTTTGTGAATGGTCTCCTCGTCTCGGCACCATGGTCCAACTTCATTGACATCCATCAACAAAAGCTAAAACTATACTATATAACAATTACATGATATAGAGAATACCTCGAGTTACATTCGAGGGGATCATAGGGGAGGGAATACATTCAGAAAAATAGAGAAAGCACGACTCGCAAACCGTATTAAAATTACAATCATTCACAAAAATTCCAATCTAATTGGTCATAGGGTTATAACCATGCACCATACTCAAATAACACATAAAACATGCTAGGACATAACAGTTAATGAATTAATTCTAAACCCTTCAAAATTTAATTCTAGGTTCATGAACTGTAATTACAACCAATAGGTTTAAATGGAAAATATTGCGCGCCTCGGGGTCGCCCACCATAGAAGCTCGTTCGCCCGCCATGGTGGCTTAGACGCCCGCTCACACGCTTGGCATGGTCGCCCGTCCAAGCAAGTCGGTCGCCGAACCTTGCTCTCCGGTAGCCCACCCGCGTGAGGGGCACGGTCGCTCGCCCACCTGCGACCGTCGCCCGCCCTTGTGCGTTGCGGTCGCCCGCCCTTGCGCGTTGCGGTCGCCCGCCCTTGCGCAAGGCAGTCGCCCCCTTGCGAACTACATTCGCCCGACTATCGAGCTATGGTTGCCCGCCTTGCTTGGCTCGGTCACACGCACACATATGTATCTTATACATAAAACTCGTCAATATATCACATATATTTTTACGATAGTTTCCCACATACGTATCTCATATGTCGATAATAATCGTCACAGTTTATGAACAAGCATGACAATAACTCAAAATCTGATAAAACAATTTATCACATAACCCCGATATGAGCTTCGTACACGGCTCTGATACCACTGTAAAGAATCCGACGATCAAAGAATGCTGCGGAAATAAATAAAATTCGGATTCCCACCAAGGACCTATACAAAGTAATCTGTAAGGACCCCCGTGCCCTTAACCCGTTATTAGTGTATTAATCCATACCATTAGTGCATATAATCATACTATCATGGGGAAAAGCCATATGCAAGTACATCACCATATGCTATACAGAAAATTTGTAAGGACCCTAATCCTTAAGTGCGGATCAAAGGCATAAATAGAGCTAATATAAATGATCAGAGTGAATTAATCGTGTTGAGTCTATGAGCTTTAATAATTACATGCCAAAATGAGGACTATCAATGGATTAATTACATTCCCCATCAAAAGAATGCATCGACTATAGTTTTACACTACTCCTAGAGTAGACACTATACAAAATAATCCTGTCCTGCCTGGGTCAAAAGAATTCTCCACAAGCTCACCACCTCAACCCGTTTAGCCCTTCTATCATGCCAAAAGTGTACCTACAAGGACAACCCCCAAACATGAGCAATAATATCATCCATATTCAACACAATATGAATATAAAGCGTAAATGCATAAAACACAATTAAAACACTTCCTGTTTTCCCATGCATTTCAAAACGCTTCCAGTTTGGTTGTCCCTGTACCATAACTCATGAGTATAATCAATATATTATTTTTAATGGTCTAGACATGTCATGACACAATACCATCTCATCAATATCAAATACCGGTCACCATTCCCTAGTCTGTCCATCACAATGTATTTTAATGCCCCTCGCTTATTTACATATAGGCGGCATAGAATAACCTCGCTTCAATGGACAAGCGGTACTCCCACCCCTCGCCTCACATTGAGCGGCAAATATCCTTTCCTCGCCCTATATGATAACCACGCTCAAATGTGACATGCGGCGCTCCCACCCCTCGCTTCACATTTAGCGGAACCAAAACAAATAGCGGCAAGCATTAAAATCATCAAGGGATGACCACGACTCATGGGATGTGCACCAATAATCATATGCATCTACAATCATCATGCATAATTCAACATGTATTTGCATCCACAATGCATAATCACATATATACTCGCATCCACAATGCATAAACAATGAGTATATTAGATACATGTACCGTTGGGTGCCCGTACGTCCTCTACGTACATTTCCAAAATGTAGGATATGGTAGGACTTCAATGCCTTGGCTGTGTTGCCACCTGGGATGGTTCTGCACATTCACACAAATCAATATTAGAACCCAATAATAGTCCAATACCAAAAATCCTACAAAAAAATCCAAAAACACCATTTTTGGTGTCTCGCGATCGATCGCCATAAAGCCCCGATCGATCGCGAGACCACACTGCCTCGCCCAACAAAATTATCCAATCCGCGATCGATCGCTGAGTTTGCGCCGACCGATCGCGGCCTCGCCGATCGATCGCGCAAAACTCGCGATCGATCGCTGAAGTCCACTGCCTTCAGCACTGCAGCTCGCGATCGATCGCGGAAGGCGCCGATCGATCGCCGAGTCCTGCATACCCGATTTTCGGGCACTATTCACCCATCTTCAACCCCAACTCAAATAAACTCAAATAATCCAACATCAACCATACAAAACAACTCAAAACCATCAATAAACATCCTCATATACTCATAAATTAAACACCCAACCAAAATAATACCAACCCCCAACAAACCCATTTTAAACCATTCAAACCATTCCAAAACTAAACCAAACACAACAAAATAACATGGAGGCATCCATACCTCTTGGGGACCTCAAATCACCCAATAAACTCCACAAATCAAAGTTTTGGAAGGATTTCTCCCCACCTTTTTGCTCCAACTCGAAAATGGAAAGGGGAAAGGGTTTGGGTGGTGATTTGGTAAAGTAAGAGTGAGAGTGGTGAGGTGGGGTTGGGGTATAAAGGGTTGAGTTAATTAAAATACATTCCACAAATCCATGGTGTATAAAACACCCCTAACATGATATTTTTAAAAGCATTAATCCAAATGCACCAGCACCAAATAACAATTAAACTCATGATTTCCAATTAATTGCTAACCATGGCAAATAAATCATGCTAATAACAATTTCGCCAACATATACAACATGTACCCTGAAATGCCCTCCCGGGTCACTCTATCATGTGACTAAGCATTTCCATAAGAATAATAAATCCAACACATAATTAATTACCACCATAATTAATCATATAAACACAATTAATGCCTAAATTGCAATTAATCATTTCGGGGATATCACAATACTCCCCTACTTATAAGATTTCGCCCTCGAAATCACATGCACTTACCCCAAATTGAAACTAAACATAATCACATACCAGAGAATAGTTCCGGGTAGTGCTGCACCATATGCCGCTCCGTCTCCCACGTAGCCTCCTCGACACCCCTGCGATCCCACTGAACCTTGATCATAGGTATCTCTTTGTTCCGAAGTCTACGGTCTGCTCGATCCAGAATTCTAACAGGCCGTTCCACATAAGCCACATCGGACTCTAACTGAACTTCGGAAGGCTGTAAAACATGCGACGGATCCGGCTCATACTTCCGCAGCATAGACACATGAAATACATCATGTATACCAGATAAAGAAGGCGGCAGAGCTAGTCGGTAAGCTAAGGTGCCAATGCGCTGCAAAATCTCGTACGGTCCAACATACCTCGGAGACAGCTTCCCGCGCATCCCAAATCGCACAAGGCCTCTGAAAGGCGAGATCTTCAAAAAGACCTTATCTCCCAACTGAAATTCCAACGGTCTCCGCCGTTTGTTCGCATAAGCTGCCTGTCTGTCCTGGGCTGCTTTCATTTTCTGTCTTATCATCTTTATCTTCTCTTCCATCTCCCGAATCAATTCCGGTCCTCCGACCGATTTACGGTCCAAATCATCCCAACACAAGGGTGATCTACACCGTCTGCCATAAAGAGCTTCAAAAGGAGCCATCTGAATACTCGCCTGGTAGCTATTATTATAAGAGAACTCTACCAAAGGCACTGAATCTTGCCAAGAAACATCGAACTCCAAAACGCAAGCTCTCAACATGTCCTCGAGCGTCTGAATAGTACGCTCGGTCTGGCCATCCGTCTGAGGATGATAAGCAGTGCTCAATCTGACTTCAGTTCCCAAGGCTGACTGAAGACCTTCCCACAAATGAGATGTGAATCGCGGATCTCGATCCGACACTATGGAAATGGGGATCCCATGCAATCTCACCACATCTCGAATGTACAACCGCGCCATCCTCAAAAAGGTGAAAGTCATGCTATAGGGGATGAAATGAGCTACCTTAGTCAATCGATCCACAATCACCCAAATAGCATCAAAGCCTGAAGCACTCCTCGGCAGGTGAGTCACGAAGTCCATGGAAATGTGTTCCCACTTCCACTTCGGTATCTCTAAGCTTCTCAACTCGCCGCCAGGTCTCTGCCTCTCTGCCTTAACCTGCTGGCAGATCAAGCATCTCTTAACAAAAGCGACGACATCAGATTTCATCCTCTTCCACCAAAACTGACCACGTAGATCTTTATACATCTTCTTCCCGCCTGGGTGGATGCTAAGTCTGCTACTATGAGCTCGCTCCAAGATCCCTCTACGCAACTCCGGCGTACTCGGAACCACCCAACGATTACCCAACCTCAAAGATCTGTCATCGGCCACTCTGAATTTCGTTGGCTGACCAAGATGTACTAAAGATAACCACCTCTGGACCTCATCATCTGACCTCTGAGCTCTCCTGATGTTCTCATAGATATCTGGCTCAGCTAACAATGTCGATACATACACAGGTGATGCATCTATGTCGAAATCATAGCCCAGATGGCAATAAGAGGTCATCATGGCTGGCAAATGGATGACTGTCCTCAGCAGAACTCCTTACTTTCCGGCTCAAAGCATCTGCTGTCAAATTAGCTTTTCCGGGATGGTACTCAATCTCACAATCATAGTCCTTGAGTAAGTCCATCCACCTCCTCTGCCTCATGTTCAGCTCTGCCTGAGTGAATAAAAACTTGAGGCTCTTGTGATCCGTGAAAATGGTAAATGAAGTACCATACAAGTAATGTCTCCAAATCTTCAGGGCGAAGATGATAGCCGCCAGTTCCAAGTCATGGACTGGGTATCTCGTCTCATGCGGCTTCAACTGCCTCGATGCATAAGCTACCACATGCTTATCTTGCATCAGTACACACCCAAGGCTCTGGAGTGATGCATCGGTATACAAAACAAATCTGGAGTTCTCCGTAGGGATCACTAACACTGGCGCCGTCGTCAAACGATGCTTCAACTCCTGGAAGCTCTCCTCACAAGCTTCTGACCAAAAGAAAGGTACTCCTTTCTGGGTCAACTGTGTCAACGGCTTGGCAATCTTAGAAAAGCCCTCGACAAAGCGTCGATAATATCCGGCCAAACCAAGGAAGCTCCGAATCTCAGGACACAGAAGTGGGGGCAGCCCACTCCATCACAGCTTCGATCTTCCTGGGATCCACTGCTATCCCACTGTTAGAAATGACATGCCCCAGAAATACTACACTGCTCAACCAGAACTCACACTTACTGAGCTTGGCATACAACTGGTGCTCTCGAAGAATCTGGAGCACTGTCCTCAAGTGTTTCGCGTGCTCTTCCTCACTCCGGGAGTAGATGAGAATGTCGTCAATAAATACAATGACGAACTGATCAAGATACGGCTGAAACACTCTGTTCATCAGACTCATAAAGACCGCTGGAGCATTCGTCACACCGAACGGCATCACTAGGAACTCATAATGTCCATATCGAGTCCGAAATGCTGTCTTCTGTACATCTTCCTCTCTGACTCGAATCTGATGGTACCCGGATCTCAAATCAATCTTGCTATAAAGTCTGGTACCCTGCAACTGATCAAACAAATCATCAATCCTTGGGAGAGGATATTTGTTCTTTACTGTGGCTTTATTCAGTTGCCGGTAATCGATGCACAACCTCATCGAGCCATCCTTCTTCTTCACAAAGAGAACCGGTGCGCCCCATGGCGATACGCTCGGGCGTATATATCCCTTGTCAAGGAGATCCTGCAGCTGTTCCTTCAACTCCCTCAACTCCGCCGGTGCCATCCTGTAAGGTGCACGGGAGATAGCGGATGTCCCCGGTAACAACTCGATCCCAAACTCAACTTCCCTAGCCGGTGGGAACCCTGGGATCTCTTCTGGGAATACATCAGCAAATTCTGCTACCACTGGTACATCCTCAACTCTCAATTCCTTATTCTTTCCAGACGTGTCCACGGCATAGATGAGATAGCCCATGTGGCCACGTTCCAAAAGTTGAGTCATCTTGATCGCTGAAATCAACGGAATTTTCGCACGAGAACTGTTGCCATAGAAAGTCCACTGACTGCCCAAATCAGGTCTGAACTTCACTGTCTTCTGCCGGCAATCTACCACTGCCTGATATCTGTTCAGAACATCAATGCCCAAGATGCAGTCGAAGTCCGACATACCCAACACAATCAAGTCTGCCTTCAACTCGTTGCCCTCAAAATAAATGAGGCAATCTACCATGAACTGATCAGCAACGACATTTCTTCCAGTGGGTGTCGAGACAAGGAGAGGCGTGGGTAGAGAAGACGTGCGCATATGGTGTCTCTCCACAAAACCAACAGATACAAAAGAGTGGGAGGCACCTGTATCTATCAAAATAAAAGCAGGGTACGTAAATAAATGACACGTACCGGCGATCACCTCCTCTGGGGCTGCCTGAGCCTGCTCTCTAGTCAGCGCATACACCTTCCCTTGGGACGGTCCCACTGTCTGACCTCCCGATGGTCGAGCCCCAAACTGCTGCCTCTGGTGTACAGTCCTGTCATCAAACCTCGGCCTGTTGCCCTGGAATTCTGACTGTCCTCCCCGGGTGGGGCAATACCGAGCGATGTGGCCCATCTTGCCACAACTATAACAGGCAGGGCACTTGCTTGAAGAATGTGGTCCTCCACAATTGTCGTACCTCGGCTCTCCCGGCCTATTCCCTTGTGAATACCCTCGATTGGCCGACCAATTCTTCTTGTTATCCTGTTTCTGACCAAAGTACTTCTTTCCACCAAACCGTGCAGATGAAGAGGCACCACGGGTTTAAATGGCTCTCCCCGGGGCCTCAAGCTGTCATTTGATTGCCTTTGCTGTTGTATTTGTGGTGGCACAAGCACTAGGATAAGCTCCCACTCCAAGCTCGGCAAGCTCCGCTCTTGTGAGAGCATCATCAAAAGAAGTTGGGTTATTGGTGATAATCCGGTCATAGAGCTCCGGTCGCAACCCCTTCATAAAACTCCTCATCTTTGCGTGCCCATTGGTGGCAATGTGGGGAACATACCTCAGCAACGAAGAGTACCGCGTGGCATAGTCTGCCACTGTCATGTTCCCCTGTTTCAAACTTGTAAACTCGTCTTCCTTCGTCTGTCTCGCCGCCGCGGAGAAGTACCGGTTCAGAAACCGGGTCCTGAAGAGTGTCCAATCAATCACAGTACTCAGTGCTCTTAGCTCCAATACAGTGCCCCTCCACCACATGAGAGGTTTCTTAGCTAACTGGAACTCCGCCAGCCTCAGCCACGCTGTAACAGCACAAGGAGCCGACACAAATATCTGCTCAAGTCTTTCCAGCCACTCCTCCGCTTCCTCCCCTGATTCTGTTCCCTCAAACCGGGGCGGATGGTAAGACAGAAACTGAGTCAAGTTAATCTCACCGGGTAGTAATAACTGAACCACTGGCTCCAAGCCTACTGCTGATGGAGGTAGAGGGTTCACTTGTCCAACGCTAGCGTTAACACTGCCCACATCGCCAACTTCTTCGTTAAGGTTCCCCGCATTCATAGCAGCCATGCTGTAACACAAAGGTTAACAACAATTCCAAAACAAATATACATGTTATGCCGTTAGATAACAGGGATGATAATAAGCATGTTAGTATAACAGAATATACATCAATATGCACCACATGCATAAACATGCCTCAAATGTAAGCACCTAGCCAATCATGCTAAGGCTACCCTTCACTCGTTCCCGGGTTCTCTAACCACTGCTCTGATACCACTTAATGTAAGGACCCTAATCCTTAAGTGCGGATCAAAGGCATAAATAGAGCTAATATAAATGATCAGAGTGAATTAATCGTGTTGAGTCTATGAGCTTTAATAATTACATGCCCAAATGAGGACTATCAATGGATTAATTACATTCCCCATCAAAAGAATGCATCGACTATAGTTTTACACTACTCCTAGAGTAGACACTATACAAAATAATCCTGTCCTGCCTGGGTCAAAAGAATTCTCCACAAGCTCACCACCTCAACCCGTTTAGCCCTTCTATCATGCAAAAAGTGTACCTACAAGGACAACCCCCAAACATGAGCAATAATATCATCCATATTCAACACAATATAAATATAAAGCGTAAATGCATAAAACACAATTAAAACACTTCCTGTTTTCCCATGCATTTCAAAACGCTTCCAGTTTGGTTGTCCCTGTACCATAACTCATGAGTATAATCAATAGATTATTTTTAATGGTCTAGACATGTCATGACACAATACCATCTCATCAATATCAAATACCGGTCACCATTCCCTAGTCTGTCCATCACAATGTATTTTAATGCCCATCGCTTATTTACATATAGGCGGCATAGAATAACCTCGCTTCAATGGACAAGCGGCATTCCCACCCCTCGCCTCACATTGAGCGGCAAATATCCTTTCCTCGCCCTATATGATAACCACGCTCAAATGTGACATGCGGCGCTCCCACCCCTCGCTTCACATTTAGCGGAACCAAAACAAATAGCGGCAAGCATTAAAATCATCAAGGGATGACCACGACTCATGGGATGTGCACCAATAATCATATGCATCTACAATCATCATGCATAATTCAACATGTATTTGCATCCACAATGCATAATCACATATATACTCGCATCCACAATGCATAAACAATGAGTATATTAGATACATGTACCGTTGGGTGCCCGTACGTCCTCTACGTACCTTTCCAAAATGTAGGATATGGTAGGACTTCAATGCCTTGGCTGTGTTGCCACCTGGGATGGTTCTACACATTCACACAAATCAATATTAGAACCCAATAATAGTCCAATACCAAAAATCCTACAAAAAAATCCAAAAACACCATTTTTGGTGTCTCGCGATCGATCGCCATAAAGCCCCGATCGATCGCGAGACCACACTGCCTCGCCCAACAAAATTATCCAATCCGCGATCGATCGTTGAGTTTGCGCCGACCGATCGCGGCCTCGCCGATCGATCGCGCAAAACTCGCGATCGATCGCTGAAGTCCACTGCCTTCAGCACTGCAGCTCGCGATCGATCGCGGAAGGCGCCGATCGATCGCCGAGTCCTGCATACCCGATTTTCGGGCACTATTCACCCATCTTCAACCCCAACTCAAATAAACTCAAATATTCCAACATCAACCATACAAAACCACTCAAAACCTCATATACTCATAAATTAAACACCCAACCAAAATAATACCAACCCCCAACAAACCCATTTTAAACCATTCAAACCATTCCAAAACTAAACCAAACACAACAAAATAACATGGAGGCATCCATACCTCTTGGGGACCTCAAATCACCCAATAAACTCCACAAATCAAAGTTTTGGAAGGATTTCTCCCCACCTTTTTGCTCCAACTCGAAAATGGAAAGGGGAAAGGGTTTGGGTGGTGATTTGGTAAAGTAAGAGTGAGAGTGGTGAGGTGGGGTTGGGGTATAAAGGGTTGAGTTAATTAAAATACATTCCACAAATCCATGGTGTATAAAACACCCCAACATGATATTTTTAAAAGCATTAATCCAAATGCACCAGCACCAAATAACAATTAAACTCATGATTCCAATTAATTGCTAACCATGGCAAATAAATCATGCTAATAACAATTTCGCCAACATATACAACATGTACCCTGAAATGCCCTCCCGGGTCACTCTATCATGTGACTAAGCATTTCCATAAGAATAATAAATCTAACACATAATTAATTACCACCATAATTAATCATATAAACACAATTAATGCCTAAATTGCAATTAATCATTTCGGGGATATCACAAAATTTCTTGCATTTGATCCACATAATATTCAAATTCCCCAACCAAGATTTCATATATAAAAAGCACCCTCATAATACACTAACATGCTCTCAGTTCATTTAACAATTTCATATTTAATTGCATGCAAACCATAATGAACAGAGAAAAGCCGTAGCCCATTTATACATTCCATATACACGTAAAATGTACTCACCTAAGAGCACCCAATGAATAAGCGTGTATCTAATGTATAAAACACTCTTCGGATACCGTTACTGGTACTTCAATCCTGGAAGCACCTCCCAAGCACAACTCAATCTCAACTCTGGATCTATGCACTTATTCAACCAGCTCTGGTACCTCGATCCTGGAAGTACCTCCAATCAACAGTCCGAGCGCAACTTCAAAGCTGCTGCTACACCTGTAACACCTGTCCCAACAGAGACAGCCCCCACACGGGGTGAGCATACAAATACCACCAATCCAATAATCATAATATTGCAGTTCATAATTTACAGAATGTAAATGCCATGAATTTTAAATGATACTCCCTGGATGGTATCATCCTCATCCGGGATCCCCTGTATTGTCCCTGTTCTCAAAACAACCAAACCATTAAATTCCCAAAAGCCGGTTGATCATCTCATTGATCAACTAAAATCCTTCCAACTATACCAGTTCCACAATCAAATATGATTAAATCATCAAATAGAGTACAACAGATATCACACGTATATTGCCAATGATTCCGTATTTTCATTTCGTAGCTCGCTCCACCATAACGGCATTTATCCACACGCATGCTCAACAATAACAGCGTTATAACCGATGGTCGCCCAATGGCGACAACATCTCAATTATTGCTCGTTCAAAGGCGGCACCATATGATTTCCAATGTACGTTCATTTAACATAGTTATCATACATCATGCATTTCAATAACCATTTATTGTAGATGCCACATACCATGCATTTTAATACTCATTTATTATAAAGGCCACATATCATGCATTTCATTGCTCATTTATTCAAATATCATACACCATGCATTCCACAGTTGCAATATTGTAATAGGCTATGCTCGTACGTCATACGTACCTTATACTTTCCGTAGTTCGAGTCCGACCTCGCCCGAGTCCCACGATCCCATGAATTATGTGCTAACACACAAATAATTCACAATCAAATATAAGCATGCAACCACGTGCCCAAGCACGTTCAAACTCCCAAACATGTCGTCAATCCATGATGATTACCAAAATAAAAGCCCCCGGCTAAGCATGCATAATACCCAAAATATTCCATTTTTCATGTTTAAAAGATAGCCAAAAACCCAACCGAGAATTCCGTTTTATTAAATTTTGGCTCCAACCAATCCATTTTAAAAGTATAGCATTCCCATTGGAATGTAGACATTGCCCCGGAAATGGGCTAATTAAACCTCGATTCCAAAATCCCGACATTTTCCAAAATTTTGAAAAAAACATAACACTTCGGGACGCGATCGATCGCCGCTTCTGTCGCGATCGATCGCGCGCACCCGCTGCCAAACAGAACCCTTCCGCGATCGATCGCGCGTCTCCGCGATCGATCGCCAATCGCCTCGCGATCGATCGCCAGCACTGTACATCGTCACCAATTTACAGCTGCTCGTCACGATCGATCGGCGCTCCTCGGCGATCGATCGCGACCTGCGATTTTTCCGAAAACTCGAGCTTCCATGGTGTTTTTGACACCCAAACTCAAAACTAACGCCCCAAACTTCCTCAACACATCCATTAAACCATTTGGAATCAATGAAAATACTAAAAACTCAACTTTGGATTTTTAACAAAAAATCCCCAAAACCCATAACCAACCAAAACCTCAACCAAAAACTACCATACCACAACCAAATCGAAGATAATGGCGAGGGGAAGATGAATACCTGATTATCTTCAAGAAATCGGGCTCCGAAGACGAGCCCCCAACGATTTTGCTTCCAAGAGCAAGAGAGGGAAATAGGGGGAAAGGGCTTGAGCGAAGAGAGAGGGAAGAGAGGGAAAGGTTCCGTGCCAAATGACGGAATACCGAGTCCACTTGGTATATATAGTACCAAAACTTCAAATTACCAATCCATTCACAAATACATCATGACTCATTAAAAATCATCTGTTTTCAAAAATCACCTCTCTAACCTCAATTCTCATTACCAGCCCCAGTACAAAGTACTCCGGACCCCAAATCCTACTAAAGACCAAATTCCAAGGTTATCACCCCGATGAGAATACAATCTCATCCCTTGGATCCAACGACTCCAAAAGTCGGATTTAAAATCCCCGAGAGTCTCAAAACCGCAATTAATTTATAATTGCACAATAAAATCCATTAAGGATTATTACCACACCGGGATTAACACCATTAATCCCCGGGTATCACAATCATCCCACACTAATAAAATTTCGTCCCGAAATTTGCACGGCGTACTCCACGTAACGCTGAAAATACGCAATCCAAACGGATCCACGATGTCGAATCAACATAACATGAACGACACACCAACCGCGAGGATACCGACCTCGCACCAAACCTTGGAATGGAGTAACCTCTCCAACCGACACAAATCCATGAAAAGCATCAGCATTCCCCAATGCTAATCATCTCAAAGACAGTCAACCAAACGTAACTGCAGATCAAACGAATCATACGCGATTCCAAAATAGATATCGTCTCGATGTATCCTTATGATCTAGCCTACGATGTTAATCATACATCGTTAGTAAGGAGACCACTAGTACACTACAATGTACTTAAACCATGCCCTGGTTTCCACTCTCCATTCCGTCTCCATCAAAGGAGTAGTTGCACCACCTCGCAACACCGATTGGGCCACAACACGGCCCCGATCAACACGAAACACATCTACAAAGATGTCTTCATCCGTGTGTTCCAAGAAACCACATCTTGATCCGAACACACCATCGAGACTCCACAAGGTCTCAAATTCCCGAAAGGACATGCAAAACAATCAATCGCATTCCGCCCCACGTGTCAACCACGGCATTGAGCCAATCCAAAATCTGGTCATTCCTCGTTTACCCCAGGATTCAACAATCCTAACATAAGGAAGATATCGAATTTAACCAACAAGAATTACCATGGTCCCAAACACGACAATCCCTCCTCAGGGGAAGTCAACCGGACCTCACAATTAATCCTCAGAATACATCGTGTCATCGAGATTACCAATCTCAAAGTTCCACAATCTCGCACCGAAGATTCGCCAAACCAAGTATACTAATCCGACGTTCAACAAGGAACAAAATAGAGTTGACATTCGTATACACATACGGCATACATGCCTAAGTACTGACGCAATCATGCATACACAATGCAATAGACTCGGGTATCTCCAAACATACCCAAAGTCCCAAAACACCCACTGTCAATCCCCAACCATTCTCACCCCACGGAGAACAATGATTGACAGACCAGCGACCTATGGTGTGACCCCAACATCAACACCACACAAACCGACTCATCGAATCTCCCAAAAATTCCCAATCGGCGGGTATAACAACACCGCGTTCCTCACAAGGAAAACAAATGTCATGAACTCCTGACCTCCAACCTCGAACCACCATTCGGAAAACCGGGTATATTTATACCAAAATATATCCTGGAACCCAGAAACACGCAACTGGTTAGAATAGTGCATCAATGCCACTATTACCAATCAAAACCTGTATACACCACGTATACTCATTCTAATAATGCTCTGTACTAATGCCATAGTACTCCATAATTTCGAGCATTACCCCGGAGACGTCTCCTCGAACGTCTCACTGGAAGTACGAAGCCATCACCTAGTCCAACACTAGTAGGGCTTACCCCGGTTGATTCACAATCAACCCTCAACCAATACCAGCTGTCTCCATGACAGTACAATCCAAATCTCTCCAAGAGATAAAATCAATATAGTGGTGTTACCCCACTAACTATATCCCACAATTCCAATTTTTGTTTCCCCACTGCATGCCATATGCAAGATGCTCAATCCGAGCCAAAAATGACTTATCGACACTCGCGTTGGTACTCCGAACAGAAATGAGTTGTCCCAGCACAAGTCCCTTAACATTTGACGCATAAACGCCCCGAGAGGTATTTCCTTCTTCAAGCCTCAAAGTGACTACAAGAGTCCACTAAACCCTCATCGTATCATCATACAATTCAGCCAGCTCGAATCCACGAGCAGTATAATGGCTAACACAAGCACACTAAAGCACTGCAACAATACCTGACAAGCGATTCGCTGCTCCCATAGGCTTATACCAACCTATCAACATGACACACGTCCCATCCTGGTAAATAAAAACCATTAGAGTTGTGGGTCATTACCCAATATATCTCAAAAATACCAAGTGATTGCTTTTATTTTAAACAGTTATTTCAATGTAGCGATTCTCTACCGCAAGTGCAAGGTGTCAAGTTTTAATATAATGGTTTAAGAGTAAGGAGTGTCGTACCCACAGGGACTAGTAGCAATTACCACGATCGATTATAATTACTATATTTAACCTACGATTAAGGAATGATTATTAAACTAAATTGACTTAAGCACAAAAATTAACCTAAACAGCAGTGATGGATAATTGAAGAGAATTTATAAACGACTTATCAAGACGTCGGTTCACCCATCTAATCCCCCAAAAGTTGTCTATTAATTAAGATTTATGTTCTATGTTCTAGGGTGATGAGTTTTCCTATTTCATTCGTTATACTTTGGTATGGTTATAGCAAGTTTAGCATTAATCTACAATAAACCACTCCCGTGTCTTTATTGAATGATTAATACCGAAAAACGCTTCATGAAAACTACTAGCCTTCGATTTTGGTAAATCTATTGCTATCACACGTGTGATAGATTTTACTTGGTCCGTCTCAACCTAAAACCCACGGCCTAATTTACTACGTCGTATCGTAATCTCCTATGGTCAATTCAATTACGATTACCAATATCATGCAAAATGTAGCTAATCTTTTACAAGCATTAAAAACATAAATTATGCGCAAAGATCATAGAAATCAAATCAAAACCATTAATTAACTCAAGGGTTCAAACATGGGATCCCCTATGTCTTGACAAATATCTTAGCCAACAACCATAATCAAATTATAATGCAAAAACATGTCTTTAAACAAATTTAACATCAAAATCTAATATAAAAATTATTAAGTTCAGAAATACTAAGATAACGAGGATGTCGCTCCATTCTTTCGTTCCTTGCTTTGCTCTTGCTCTTCAATGATTTGTGGTCTTGCCTTGGATGGAAGAATGGCTGCTAGGTTTTTGTAAAAGTTGGCAAAAGTCCCCAAAAATGTCTGAAAATCTTCTATAAATAGTGTGGAGGAATTTTGCAAAGTTTGGACACAAAATCACCAAGTAGGAAACAAAATCTTGATTTTTCAGGGTTTGGCGATCGATCTTCGTCAGTTGCCGATCGATCGCGGAAACATTCTGGACAAAATAACCAAATTTTTCATATCCACGATCGATCTTCGTCATTTGCCGATCGATCGCGGAAATCTGGCGATCGATCTTCGTCATTGCCGATCGATCGCGGACCTCAAATCTCCAATCTTGCGATTTGGTCCCTCCTTTTCTAGATTTGCTCAGTTTGGTTTCTTTTCAGCATTTTCAAATCTCCAATCTTGTAATATTTTCTAGGAATCACTACAAAAACACCCATAATCATATATCAAATTAAGTGTAAAAAGCACACTTATCAACTCCCCCAAACTTAAGCTTGATCGTCTCGAACAAGAAATAAAATCAAACAGTAGAGTTCAATATTAAAGATTCAAGTAAACCACTTCGCAGTCAATCATGAAACTCAGACATCTCACTTACAGATGAACAAGAATCAATCAGAAAGTTTAACAAGTTGTTTTTCTCTTAGATCAAGCAACACGTCGCCAACTCAGAACGTGCGTGTGTGCGCCACTTTCAAGTTTCATGCAATTTCATAGATCAAATCATGCCAGTCAATGAAAAGTAAGATTATTTTTGAGCACCCCTTAGTCCTATTTTCAAACTTTGCTTCTCCACTAATGTAGTCACTCCCTAGACTTGGATCAATATGTCTTTTTAAGATTGTAGTGTTAGGCCTAGGTGTTGGCTTCAAAGAAAAGATAGGATAGCACAAAGAAGAGAGTATAAGCATGTAATGTTCATAGTTCTACCACAAAAATGAGCTTCTCTTCTTTTTCTTTTAGCCTTGGCCACTTTGGGTCTTATTTAATCACTTTTTCTCAAGGCTTTATCTTTCTTTTTCTTTTCTCATTCATCATTTTTTTTTTCAATAATAAGCTCATCCAAATGTAGCAATTCATGTGCATCCAATGAGAATCATTATACTCCCTTTGGGTAAGGATAATTCTTTTCAATTTAAGCTCAAAAAGGTGGGTATAATAAGTTGCAAAAAAAAAAAATACAATTGTTGAATGGGGGCTAATAGTATGTTAAACATACTCCATTCCTTTGCAATTAGGCTCAAATTGGGACACTATAGATTGATAAATACATGGTAAGCTTGAAAGGCTCAAACGGTCCAATGATCGCCTAGATCATTTCCAAGTCGAGTTTATAACTATAAAATTTCGCCTCAAAGTGTCATCATCAAATAGTTTCTAAGGTACTCTAAGATGCTCAAAAACAATTCATTAAGTTCACAAAAAATTTTCACTACTACAAGTGCAATTCACAAGATTGTTACTCAAATGTGCTCAAAATATTCCTCATCTTTGACATGCTACTCAAAACAAGATATTCACAAACAAGTCTTACAATCATCAAAACTCAAGTTGACATGCATAGTGAGATTAATATCATCATGGAATAGAGACCACTACTATGATTTATTATTATCTTACTAATTGACTCATTTTCAAGAAAAATTTTGTTGGTGCTCAATAAACGATCCAATTCCAAATAAGAAGCATGACACAGTAATGCACTCCCCCAAACCTAATTCATGCATTGTCATCAATGTACTAGGCATGGAGAATAGGACAAAGCAGTTACCGTTGACAACGACCGTCAGTGATCGTTGTCCAATTCCTCGTCAGTTCATGGGGTATAGTGTTGGAACACGTTACAACACGCATGGAGTCTCACCAAAATAAAAAACAAAACAAACCAAAATAAACTAAAACAAAGCAAAGGGTTAAGAAAGAGTTCTTGATTTATAGTCCCAAGCTGGACTTATTACAAATATCGCTTTAACATTTCGGAGTATGTGGATTAGTGTCATCCACGTTGCAGTGCCTTAACCGCTGATCATTTACCACGTAAGTGCCTAGAATATGATCACTTACCTTAATTGCTCCATGAGTGATGCGTGTGAAACGTACCGCAAGTGTACGGTGTCAAGTTTTAGTATAGAATTTTAAAATACGGATGTCGAACCCACAGGGATTGAAAATTAAGTTACACTAAGTACTGTAATTAGAATAGTCGCGACTTTATTTAGACAATCGATAGCAGAATTATTAAATTAATCTACTAAAATAAAATAATAAATGAACAAGATGAAAATTTAAGTGGAGAAAATCAATGAGAACGGGTTCTAGAGGTTCGACTTCACTCAACTATCCACTAGGTCGTGTTCTTCTAATTTATTAACCACGAATCCTATGTTATCTATTACCTCTCCCGAGTGTTAAATAGAAATAATCATTCAACAATCATCTTGATGTGCCCACCTAAGATAAATTATTAAACAATTTCAATAGCGCGAGATTCGTTATATGGCTTCGTTGGAGTTATATGTCTCCCGACTATATAAACTTCCAACGATGTAAATTCCTACGGTCCTATTCAAAACCCCCTCTCCCGAGTGATAGATTCTAAATAAATATGACGAATCAACTAGTGATCAATTAATTGAAACGCAATTCAAATCAGGAATCACAAATAAACCAAAAGAAAAACCAAAATATATTCAATCAATAATCAACGACATAGGTTCAAGTCAATATCCGTCTAACTCTAGAATAATAAATTAGTTCATGAATACATTAAATAAACACATAGACATGTCTTTAATCATCATAAACATAAGGGAAGAGATAATCAAACGAATTGGATGATGGCCCTCCGTCCCCGGTAGCCGCCGTCGTCTTCTCCGTTGTCAAAATCTCTACCCTTCGTTGTAAGCGCGCCGCCTCGAATGATCTCCTCCCCTTCACTGGTTTAGCTCTCGGTCGTCTTTATCTCACGTCAATTCTGCTGCCTTCTTCTGTTAGTCCGTGCGTCTCTTATTTCTGAATTTTATTTACATAAAATCTTCCTTTTGTACGTGAATGGTTCCCCTCTCTTTTATATGTGCTGAATCTCTTTTATCGCCTTTCCTTCCTTCTCAAGTCTGCACGTCTCTTTTCTTTCCTTTTCAAATCTCCTCTCCTAAAATAAATCTCTCGTCCAGTATTTTCCTTTCGTACGTCCCTTGTTCCTTTTTTAATTAAATCCCCAGCCCCTCGTGCCTTTCTCTATACGTCAATTCCTTTCTATATTTGCCAATCAAAATCTCCATGCTTTCCTTTATGCGTGTGATTTTCTTGGTCAAAGAAAATCTCCTCTAATCTTCTAATATCTATCTTTCCATCCCAATAAAATCTGCTATATCTTCTCCACTTGTCCTCTAATTGGTCAGTTCCCCAATCTTTCCTTCACAAATCTGGTGGTTATCCACACGTGAATGTCTTTTTATTAAAATGTTGTAGTGGTGTCCGAACGCCATGTATTCTGTCCCGGTGCATGTTTCACCGTTGAGTCCCAATTTGAATTCTTGTCACGTTTGCGTATTTCTCATCATCTTTTACTAATAAAATGCTTAATTCCTTGGATTTCTACAAAAATAACAAAATGACAACAAAAGGCGTAATTCTGCTCGAATACCAACATAAAAATAAAGTAAAAGAGAATAAAATATAAGTGCAGATTTGCACTTATCAATGAGCATAGACGGTAGTCACCGTGAATGGTCCAATCCATGAAGCCTTTCGCTTGCTTTGGAAAATGCGATGTGGTGGCGCTTTATGTAGTTGGACTGTCTCTCCTTTCATGAACGTCCTTTTATCATTTTTCTTCTTTGCATTCCTCGGCTGCACCATATCACAAGTCCTTACTTCTTTAGTTTCTAGCTCGGTCTTCACCTCCACCTCATTAGTACCTTGCACTACATCAACAAGCAAAGTGTCAATCACGTTAACCTTTAAATAATCATGCTCGTTGTGTGCGTGCGTCGAAGATTTAAACATATTAAATATAACTCGATCCTCTCCTACACGGAGGATCAACTTCCCTTCTTCAACATCTATGATGGCTCTTCCGGTAGCTAGGAATGGGCGCCCCAGGATCAATGGCATACTCGCGTCCTCCTCCATATCCAACACTAGAAAATCCACCCGGAAAGTGAATTGATCTATCTTGACTGGCACATCCTCAACGATTCCTAGTGGGTAGGTGATAGACTTGTCCGCCATTTGCAACACCACCCTTGTGGTCTTCGGCTCTCCCAGTCCAAGTCGCCTAAAAACAGACAAAGGCATTAAGTTCACACTAGCACCCAAATCACATAACGATTTAATGGAAGAAATAGGCCCAATAGTGCAAGGGATAGAGAAACTCTCTGGATCTTTTAACTTGGTGGCCGATTTCTTTTGCACAATAGCACTACATTCCTCAGTCAAAAAGACAGTCTCGTCCTCTCCCAATTTCCGCTTCTTAGACAACATCTTCTTTAAGAATTTAGCATAATTTGGCATTTCTCGTAAGGCCTCAATAAATGGTATATCTATATGAAAATTCTTAAGCATGTCTAAAAATTTGGTAAAGTTTGAATCAACCTTTGCCCTATTAACTGCTGCAGGGAATGGGAGAGGAATGTGTACATTTTCTTGTGGTGTGATAGGTGTAGTGTCTCTAGTGGACTTACCCTTGTTACGTGCCTGCTCCTTCTCATCTTGTTTAATAGCAATCTTTTCAGTCTCCTTCTCATCACCAAGTTCTTTTCCACTCCTCAAGGTCACGGCATTGGCTTGCTCCTTTGGATTTTTCTCGGTGTCACTCGGCAGAGTTCCTTGTGCTCTTCCGGCCAAGATGGTTGCCAATTGTCCGACTTGAGTTTCCAAATTCTTGATAGACGCATCTTGGTTATTCATCCTGGTCTCAGTAGATGATATAAACTTGACAAGTAATTCCTCCATGCTTGGCTTTGGTTGGTAACCCGGTTGTGGTTGAGGGTTCAAAACATTCTTTTGGTCGGACCAAGAGAAGTTTGGATGATTCCTCCATGGTTGGTTATAGTTGTTGGAGTAAGAATTACCCTGTTGTGGCCTGTTTCCTACAAAGTTAGCATTTTCAGTATTTTGCACAAAAGGATTACCTGCCTGGCATTCCGTGCTCTGATGGTTGCCTCCACACAAGTCACATATGACCACTTGAGCTTGCATCGATGTCATGCTCAAGCCATCCATTTTCTTACTCAACGCCTCCAATTGTGCTTTTATTGCTGTTACCTCATCAACTTGGTGCACCCCAATCGGTTTTTTGGGCACATTCCTTTCGGACTGCCACTGGTAACTGTTGGATGCCATCTCTTTCAAGAGTGTATAAGCTTCCTCACGTGACTTTCTCATAATGGTACCTCCTGCCGCTGCATCAATCATGGATCTATTAACGGAAAATAGACCATTGTAAAATGTTTGTACCTGAAGCCAAATCGGAAGGCCATGATGTGGGCATCTTCGAAGTAGATCCTTGAAGCGCTCCCAAACTTCGTACAGTGTCTCCGGATCATGTTGCATGAATGTTGTGATATCGTTGCGCATCTTAGCTGTCTTGGAAGGGGGAAAGTATTTTGATAGGAAGGCTTGAGCCATCCCCTCCCAAGTAGTGATCGACCCTGCAGGCAATGAATTCAACCAGCTCTTAGCTTTATCGTTTAAAGAAAAGGGAAAGAGTGGTAACCTGATGGCGTCGTCAGTGACGCCATTGTGCTTGAACGTGTCGCATATCTCCAAAAAGTTGGAGATATGAGCATTAGGATCATCAGTATGCGATCCTCCGAATTGCACAGAATGTTGAATCATCTGAATTATGGCAGGCTTGATCTCAAAGTTATTAGCCTGAATCCTTGGTCTAGTGATGCTAGACATGGTGCCTTGAAAAGATGGTTGTGCATAGTCCATCATGGACCTTGTAATTGGCACTTTATCATTGTGTTGTTCACCATTCCCTCGATTATTCTCAGCCATATCTCTAGTTTCTTTCCGAAGTCTTCTACAAGGTCGCTCAATCTCTAAGTCAAGTGGCTCTAATATAGGTCTGTCACTTCGTAGCATGCACTACAAAGACAACTCCCTGCAAAATTCAACACAACGAAGGAACAACAGTGGTGAAATCATATAAACCGTAATAAAAGTAAAATAAAAAATTATGGCTAAATTATAGTCAACTAATCTCCTATGATATTACTTAAACTAGTCCCCGGCAACGGCGCCAAAAACTTGATTGCTTTTATTTTAAACAGTTATTTCAATGTAGCGATTCTCTACCGCAAGTGCACGGTGTCAAGTTTTAATATAATGGTTTAAGAGTAAGGAGTGTCGTATCCACAGGGACTAGTAGCAATTACCACGATCGATTAGAATTACTATATTTAACCTACGATTAAGGAATGATTATTAAACTAAATTGACTTAAGCACAAAAATTAACCTAAACAGCAGTGATGGATAATTGAAGAGAATTTATACACGAATTATCAAGACGTCGGTTCACCCATGTAATCCCCCAAAAGTTGTCTATTAATTAAGATTTAATGTTCTATGTTCTAGGGTGACGAGTTTTCTTATTTCATTCGTTATACCATGGTCCGGTTATAACAAGTCTAGCATTAATCTACAATAAACCACTCCCGTGTCTTTATTGAATGATTAATAGCGAAAAACGCTTCATGAAAACTACTAGCCTTCGATTTTGGTAAATCTATTGCTATCACACGTGTGCTAGATTTTACTTGGTCCGTCTCAACCTAAAACCCACGGCCTAATTTACTACGTCGTATCGTAATCTCCTATGGTCAATTCAATTACAATTACCAATATCATGCAAAATGCTAGCTAATCTTTTACAAGCATTAAAAACATAAATTATGCGCAAAGATCATAGAAATCAAATCAAAACCATTAATTAACTCAAGGGTTCAAACATGGGATACTCTAAGTCCTGACAAATATCTTAGCCAACAACCATAATCAAATTATAATGCAAAAACATGTCTTTAAACAAATTTAACATCAAAATCAGAAATAAAAATTAATTAAGTTCAGAAATACTAAGATAACGAGGAATCGCTCCGTGCGTCGCTCCGTTCTTTCGTTCCTTGCGTTGCTCTTGCTCTTCAATGATTTGTGGTCTTGCCTTGGATGGAAGAATGGCTGCTAGGTTTTTGTAAAAGTTGGCAAAAGTCCCCAAAAACGTCTGAAAATCTTCTATAAATAGTGTGGAGGAATTTTGCAAAGTTTGGACACAAAATCACCAAGTAGGAAACAAAATCTCGATTTTTCAGGGTTTGGCGATCGATCTTCGTCAGTTGCCGATCGATCACGGAAATATTCTGGACAAAATAACCAAATTTTTCATATCCGCGATCGATCTTCGTCATTTGCCGATCGATCGCGGAAATCTGGCGATCGATCTTCGTCATTGCCGATCGATCGCGGACCTCAAATCTCCAATCTTGCGATTTGGTCCCTCATTTTCCAGATTTGCTCAGTTTGGTCCTTTTTCAGCATTTTTAAGCCCATTTCATCCAGTTTTATGCATTTGGACCTAGATTCCTGACATATACAAATATATACCAAAACGTGAATATTTTCTAGGAATCACTACAAAAACACCCCTAATCATATATCAAATTAAGTGTAAAAAGCACACTTATCACCAAGCATAATGGACATCCCGGTGTCCTTGATCAACCACAAAGCAATCCTAATTCCATAGGATTTATTCCACACCCTCAGGGTGGGTGTAACCATGACTACCACACATTGAAACGACAAGCGAGTAGTTTCTCAATGACTACTCTTACCACCAATCACTTGGCATTAGCCATCCCAATGAGTATACCCAAAAGTATCACTACTCGAAAATATTTACTTCTATTACATGATGCGGTACGCTCACCGGTATAATGCATCCAATAATCCATCGAGCAACTTGCTCGGCGTAACAGTCTCGTCAACTAGTGACCCAGACACTACCATGTGCTCACCATTGGTACTCAAACCATATGATTAAATATGTACGCCTAGACGTATTATTCGTCATCACGACGCTACACGTCTACATAGAATATCCACTATGTCATCGTCATCCCGTGACGGTATATGCCAACCTATGACATCCAAAACTCCATCGTCAACTCGTGACAGTACATGTCGACACACGACATCCATATTCTCGTCGTCAAACATATGACAGTATATAACCACACATGGTATTCAATATAATGCTAACAAAGCAGTAATATAACATACATCATCGCTATCAAGATAGCGGTATACCTGTATCCATCGTCCACCAGCGGTACACAAGCAGCACCCATCACTCGTAGGCGGCATAATCCAGTGCTACGCACATAGCGGTATAACCCATCGCTATAGAATCAGCGGCATGATCCCTCGCCATAGAGTCAGCGGCATAAAACATCGCTATAGATATCCGGCGGTATGAACCATCGCCATAGATGTAGCGGAATGTACCATCGCTATACGATACCTGGCGGTATGAACCATCTCCATAGACGTAGCGGAATGACCCATGCTATGTACTACCCGGCGGTATGAATCATCACTAATAGAATACCCGGCGGCATGAACCATCGCCAATAGAATACCCGGCGGCATGAACCATCGCCAATATAATAGCGGAATAATCGCGGACTCAAGAGGTACTCACATTCATGTAGCACTTTGTTCCCGATCGCATCGCTACATCATGACAGCGGCATCATCGCTTCGACGTGACAGCGGCATGTATCATCGCTTCGACACGACAGGGGCATCATCGCTTCGACATGACGGTGGTATCATCGCTTCGACGTGACAGCGGCATTTACCATCGCTTCGACACGACAGCGACATTTACCATCGCTTTGGCATGACAGCGGAAATACCCCTCGCGACATATTAGCGGCATAATATCCCTCGCAATAGTAATATGACAGCGGAATTATCCTTCGCTTCGACATATTTGCGGCAAATATTCTTCATCGCTATCATATGACAGCGGCAAGTATTCACATCACTACGCCATGCATGCAACCGTAATGCATAACCCGTATTCCAATAAACATCGCCATGAGTGTATTTTAATGCACCTCGCTTCATATGTGGCATGCGGAATTTTACCATCGCTTCAACATTTAGCGGCAAAGCATTAGAATCATCACTCCGATGTATATCTATGCAACCGTAATGCATAGTCCATGTCTCATATGACCCTACGGCGCATCCATTTATTCATCGAGCAAATCTGCTCGACATAATGCTCTCGTCAACTGGTGACGTAGACACCACCTTGTGCCCACCATCAGCACTCCAACCATACGACTAAATACATATACTTACATGTATTCTTCATCATAACGGCGGCACACGTCCACATAGAACATTCACTACGTCATCATCATCATGTGACGGTACATGTCAACACATGACATCCACAATATCATCGTCAACCTGTGATGGTACATGTCACCACATGACATCCACAATACCATTGTCAACCTGTGACGGTACATGTCAATACATGACATCCACAATAACATCATCAACCTATGACGGTACATGTCAATACATGACATCCACAATAACATCGTCAACCTCTGATGGTACATGTCAACACATGACATCCATAATATCATCGTCAGGCATCCATAATATCATTGTCAGCCCGTGATGGTATATGTCAATACATGACATCCACAATAATGCTAACAAAATAGTAATCGACCATAACTCATCGCTACTAAGATAACGGCAAACCTGTACCCATTGCCCAATAGCGGTACGCAATCAGCATCCATCGCTCAGAAGCAGTACAATCCCGTGCTACATGCATAGCGCCGTAACCTGTGATTAGGGGTGCTTATTGGGCCGGGTCAATCAGGACCCGGCCCCAAACCGAACCGGTTAGCCCGGTTCGGAATCGGAACAGGGCTAATCGGTTCCGAACCGGTCTGGAACCGGTAAGATACCGGTCCGGATCGGTTCTACCGTTCTGGAACCGATATCTTACCGGTTCCGGATTAAACGGATCCGTTTCCTGGTTGAACCGAAACCGGATCCGGGTTGAACCGGAACCAGATCCGTTATTTTTAAAAAAATTAATTTTTTTAAATATAGATAAATATATTTGATGTTAGTTTACAAACACAAAGACCCATTAGCTCAATTGGTTAGAGTTATAGAGTAGAAGGTGATGGTTGCGTGTTCGAATCCTCCACACAAGAAGTTATACCTTAATTTTTCGAAAAAAAAATTTAAAATTCTAAAATATCGGTTCCGGGTTGGAACCGGTCAAACCCGGAACCGGACCCGATCCGGTTCCTTACCGGATCGGACCGGTTCCGTCCTTAACGGACCCGGAACCGACCGATTTCGGTCCGGACCGGACTGGGTCAAGCCAATAAGCACCCCTGTCTGTGATGCATGGAACTTAAGTACCTTAATTAAACCAATGATGTGATAATTATGAGATAATTACGAATGAGTGTCAATTTGTATTCGGACTCAGTTTTGGAGTAAATCAAACGAGACTTATTATTATGTTTAAATCATAGTTACTGAATTTAAGAATGTAACTGTATTAACCCTGAGGTGGTTGTAATCCTTAATTAATTGTAAGTGAAGTAGTGTTGAGACTCCGGAGGATTTTAAATCTGGTATTTGGGGTTGTTGGATCCAAGTTGTATTCTCATCGTGGTGATAAACCTTGGAATTGCGTTTTTGTTGGATCTGGGGTCTGGGGTGCTTTGTGTTAGTACTGGAAATTGAGATTGAGAGGTAATTATTGAACACAGATGATTTTTTAATGAGTCATGATGTATTTGTGGAGGACTTGAGATTTTGGAGCCTTGGTACTATATATACCAAGTGGGCTCGGTGTTCAGTCATTGTACTCACCTTTCTCTCTCTCTCCCTCTCTCGCTTCCCTCCTCTTTCCCCCACCATCTCCCCTTTGCAATTTCTTGAACAAAATTGGATGGAGCTCGATGATGAGCGGGATTCTTGAGCAACTAACTAGTTAATCATCTTCACTTCTTCATTGTGAAGGTTTTGATAGTAGTTTTGTAGAATTTGGTGAAGATATGAGTTGGGTTTGAGTTTTGAGTTTTAGAGATTTTTGGTTATGGTAATATGTTGTGTATTATTGTGTTCATGTTGAGGATTTATGGAGTAGGGGGTGTTGGGTTTGTTGATTTGGAAGTTTTTGCTCGAAAAAAGCCATTTTTGGCTGAAACAGGACGGAGCGATCGATCGCTAGGGTCGGAGCGAACGATCGCCGCGTGATTTGGAAAATTTTGAAGACGATGAATAGTGAAGCGATCGATCGCTTGAAATGAGGCGATTGATCGCCAAGGGGCAATGGCCAAAATGAACAGTGAAGCGATCGATCGCCTGTGCATTTTTTTGGGAAAATTATTTTGAGTCTAGTTTTCGATGTATGCTTTGCCCGGGTCTTTTAAATGGTTAATCATAATGGGTGATGATGTTTTTGGGGGTTGTAAACGTGCTCGGGCTTGTGTTTGCTGGCACGAAATTAATTATGAATTATTAACTGTGTTTATCATTAATTCACGGAATCTCGGAACAAATGCAAGGATTAGCTCTTGCTATTGGATCATAAGGTATGTATGTCGTACGAGCATAGTTAGACATATTATTGTCATAATTGATAGATTGTATATTATTGTTGTGCTAAAGAATACGTGTTATGAATTGTGGAAATATCATTGTTGAGCAAGTAACGAGTAATATGATGTCGCTGTGGAGCAAGCATTGGTTATGATGCCGCCGTTGTTGAGCGTGCGAGAGGTTAGAGTACTGTCGCTGTTGAGCGAGCGATGTGATACGAGAGAATGAGATTGTGATATACTTGATTATGTAAGCATGATTGTAAAGATTGAGCTATAACTGATTATGAAGTGTTTGGTTTGAGCATGAATGTAGTTAATCACTGTAATGGTTAACTGATTTTGGATTTGATGATTTTGGTTATTGTGAGAACAGGAACATCATGTGAAATTCCATATGGTAACGGTATATACAGGAAGTATTTTCTGAATTCGCAACTTTACATTCTGTAAATTATGAATTGTGTAATTTCTGATATTGAGATTGTGCTATGGGCATGCTCACCCTGCGTGGGGGCTGTTTCTGTTGAAACAGGTAGAACATGTACATCATTGGCTTGGAGGATGAGTTCGAGCTACTGGATGGGGATACTTCTAGGAGCTGGGTATCGATGTTGGTATGAACAATACTTCTTATACAGTTGATACACATTTATGGGTTCAATGCTCGTCTGTGAGCATTTAGATATGTGTATATGATTTGTAGAAAGTTATGGGATCTCTTTTCATTTGTGATTTGCATGCAATTTAATTAAGGGAATTGCATAATGAATTCAGAACATGTTAGTATATTATGAGATGTATGCTTATGCTAGTTGAGCTATATTGGGAATTGAACGTTATGCGGATTAATGTCGAAAATTTTATAGATGGCATGTTAAGGTTACTGAAGCATGTACGAGAATTCCCTAATCTGGAAAAAAACGTATGCACCATTATTTGTAATAATGCACTTATAGCTGGTTAAGGGCGGAGGGTCCTTACATAACCCATCGTTATACAATCAGCGGCATGAAACATCGCTATATAATCAGTGCCATGAACCCTTGCTGTAAGGACCCCCGTGCCCTTAACCCATTATTAGTGTATTAACTCATGCAATTAGTGCATACAAATAATGTTAGCAGGGGAAAAGACTTCATACAACAATGACATAAAATACCATCTATAAAATTTCTTGTATCCTTTCATTAATATCCAGCTTTTTCCCAACCTAGTACATTTAACATATCATGCACCCTTGCAATACACTAACACGTTCTCAATTCATTTTGCAATTCCTACTTAATTGCATGCAACACATAAATGAAAAGAGAAAGACCCTTGCCTTTTTATACAACCCATATACACATATAACAGTGCTCACATGTGAGCATCAACAAATGTATGTGTATCAAATGTATAAAATACTGTGCTCAATACCGTCACTCGTACTCCGATCCTGGAAGCACCTCCAATCCATAGCTCGAGTTCAACTCCAAAGCCATCGATGTACCTATTCACCTGCCCCAATAGAGACATGCCCCATACTGGGTGAGCATACCAATACCACCAATCCAATAAGCACAATATTACAATTCATAATTTACACAATGTAAAGACTATGAATATTAAAGAACACTCCCTGGATGGCATCATAATCATCCGGGATCCCCTGTGCTGTTCATGTTCTCAAAATAACTGAAACCATCAAATTCCCAAAAGCCAGTTAATCATTACATTGATTAACCAATCCGATCCCCATATAATGATACCATAATCAATAAAATCAAATCATTAAACTATGATTACAGATATTCCATATATCTCACTAATAGTTCTATAGTTCTATTTCATCGCTCGCTCCACAATAGCGGCATTTCAATCCCACGCGCGCTCAACAGCGGCGCGTCATAATCGATGTTCGCTCAACGGCGACATCATTCCAATCGTTGCTCGCTCAAAAGTGGCACCATATAATTCCCAGTATATATCCATTTATTGCAAATACAAATAATCATGCATTTCACAGTTGCAATAATATAAAAGCCTTGCTCGTACGTTATACGTATCTTATAATTCCGTAGTTCGAATCCAACCTTGTCTTACTCCTGTGACCCGATGAATTATGTGCTAACACATAAAATAATTCACAGTTATTAATGAGCATGCAACCACGGGCCCAAGCACGTTCACAAACCCCAATTATATCGTCAATCCATGACGATCAACCACTTTAAAATACCCAGGGCGAAGCGTTCGTCGAAACCACGACACAACACATTACTCTACCGATCGATCGGTCACCATTGCCGATCGATCGGTAACTGTTCAAAATTCCGATTTTAGCTACGGCTTTGCACCGATCGATCGGTCCAAGCTACCGATCGATTGCTAGCCACCCACCGATCGATCAGTCGCACATACCGATCGATCGATAAATACTGAAATAAATACCCATCGTTACGCACTTGCACCGATTGATCGGTAAGATGCTATCGATCGATCGATCGCTGTGCGAACCCGAAAATCATCATTTTTAAAAGCTTAAAAACCTCCACAAACCACAACCAACTCCTTCCAACTCAAACCAACAACAAATAAAACACCCTTAGACATCCAATAATGGTTAAAACACATTTTAAAACAAGATTAACAAGAATCCAAGATTCTCCAAAATTTTCCAAAAATCCAAACCCAACATAAATCTTAACCAAATTCCCCAATACTACTACCAAATCGAATGTAAAGATGAGGGGAAGAAGATTACCAACATTTTCTTTGAGAAATCCGGCTTCGGAGCCAAGCTACCAGCGATTTCTCCCCCATGGGAGAAAAGAGGGGAAATGGGGGAAAGGGATGGGCGTAGAGAGAGGAGAGACTTCGTGCCATGACGAAATACCGAGTCCATTTGTATATAGCATCCAAAGCTCCAAAATACCAATTCCTCTGTAAATAAATCACGACTCATTAAAAATCATCTGTTTTTCACCACGATGAGAATACAATCTCAACCTTTGGATCCAACGATCCCAAATACCCGATTTAACACCCTCGGGTGTCCCAATACCGCAATTAATTCGTAATTGCCATATTAAAATCCATTAAGGATCATTACCACTCTGGGATTTACACCAATAATCCCCGGGCATCACACTGCTATATAATCAGCGGAACAGACCCTCGCTATAGAATCAGCGGAATAGATCATCGCTATAGAATCAGCGGCATAGACCATCTGTAAGGACCCTAGTCCTTAAATACGGATTAAAGGCATAATTAGAGCTAACATAGACTATCAGAGTAAAATGATCGCGTTGAGACTATGAGCCTTAAGAATTACATGCCAAAATAAGGACTAACAAGTGGATTAGTTACATCTTCAAGTCAAAAGAATGTTTTTACTATAGCTTTACACTACTCCTAGAGTAGACACTATACAAAAGTAATCATGTCCTTCATCTATCAAAAGTGTTCTTCACAAGCTCACCGTCTCAACCCGCTTTAGCCCCTTTTGTCATGCCAAATTGTACCTACAAGGACAACCCCCAAATATGAGCATATAATAATTCATATACAACACAATATGAATGTAAGGCGTAAATGCATAAACCGTAATAAACACTTCCTGTTTTTCCCATGCATTTTAAACGCTCCCTTTTTTGTTGTCCCTGTACCATAACTCATGAGCATAATTAACAGATTATTTAATGGTTTACACATGTCATGACATAACACCGTTCCATATTCATCAATTACCAATCCCTAGTATGTTCATCACAATGTATTTTAATGCCCCTCGCTTCACATATAGGCGGCATAGAATAACCTCGCTTTAATGGACAAGCGGTGCTCCCACCCCTCGCTTCACATTTTAGCGGCAAATATTCTTTCCTCGCCTCATATGACAACCACGCTTCAATGTGACATGCGGCGCTCCCACCCCTCGCTTCACATTGAGCGGCAACAACAAATAGCGGCAAGCATTAAAATCATCAAAGGATGACCATGACTCATGGGATACGCACCAACAATCATCATATGCATACATAGCCATCATGCATAAATTCAACATGTATTTGCATCTACAATGCACATTTCCACATATACTCGCATCCACAATGCACAATCAATGAGTATAATAGATACATGTACCGTTGGGTGCCTGTACGTCTTCTACGTACCTTTCCAAAAAGTAGGATGTGGTAGGACTCACTTCCTTGGCTGTGTCGCCACCTGGGATGGTTCTACACATTCACACAAATCAATATTAGAACCCAATAATAGTCCAATACCAAAAATCCTACAAAAATAACCAAAAATATCATATTTTGTGACTCGCGATCGATCGCAGCGAAGGGCCGATCGATCGCGAGATCACACTGCCCGAAACTCAAATTTTGTTCCTTCGGCGATCGATCGCCCAAGTGTGGCGATCGATCGCCAAAAGCTTCTGGAGCGCACTGTCGGCTCGCGATCGATCGCCAAAAACGGGCGATCTATCGCCGAGTCCTGCACTTCGAAAAATCGCCATTTTTGCTCCAAAACTCCTTTCTAATCCATACCAACTCGCCTACCTTCAAACCAACAACATCAAACACATGATAACCTTCAAAATACACTTTAAACATCCTAAAAATATCCAACATTCAACTAAAATGATACCAACCCAAACAATCCATTTCAAAACCCTTCAAAACCATTTCAAGCTCAAACCAAATACTACAAAAACAACAAGGAGGTACCCATACCTCTTGGGGACTCCAAATCTCCCAACAAATTCCACCAATCAAGTTTTTGGAAGGATTTCTCCTCACTTTTTTGCAAAATTTTGAAATTTAAGGGGGGAAGGGTTTGGGAGGAGTAATTTGGGAAAGTAGAAAAGTGATGGTATGGTGGGGTTTTGGGGGGGTATTAAGTGGGTTATTTTAAAATAAATTGCACTCCACAATTACCATGGTGTATAAAACACCCCAACATGATATTTTAAAAGCATTTACCAAAATGCATCAAAATCCCAATTAAAATCATGCTCGACCAAATAATTATCGATTACCATAAAAAACCATAATAACCCCTAATTTCCCAACATGCATCCCGAAATGCATCCCCGGTCACGCCTATCATGTGACTAAGCATTTCAATATGATAATTAAATCCAGCACATAACTCAATTATCACCATAATTAATCATATAAACATAATTAATGCCCAAATTGCAATTAATTATTTCGGGGATATCACACCATCGCTATAGAATCAGCGGAATAAATCATCGCTATAGATATCCGGCGATATGAACCATCGTCATAGAATTAGCGGAATGAATCATCGCTATATATACCCGACGACATGAACCATCGCCATAGAAGTAGCGGAATGTACCATCGCTATATGTACCTGGTGGCATGAACCATCGCCATAGAATTAGCGTAATGTACCATCCCTATATGTACCCGGTGGCATAAACCATCACCATAGAACTAGCGGAATGAACCATCGCTATATATATCCGGCGACATGAACCATCGCCATAGAACTAGCGGAATGTACCAACGCTATATGTACCCGGCGGCATGAACCATCGCTATATGTACCCGGCGGCATGAACCATCGCTATATGTACCCGGCGGCATGAACCATCGCCATAGAACTGGCGGAATGAACCATCGCTATGTGCACCCGGCGTCATGAACCATCGTCATAGAACTAGCGGAATGAACCATAGTTATTTGTACCCGGCGGCATGAACCATTGCCATAAAACTAACGAAATGAACCATCACCATATGTACCCGGCGGCATGAACCATCGCCATAGAACTAGCGGAATGAACCATCACTATATGTACCCGGCGGCAAGAACCATCGCCATAGAACTAGCGGAATGAACCATCATTATACGTACCGGGAGGCATGAACCATCGCCATAGAACTAGCGAATGAACCATCGCTATATGTGCCCGACGGCATGAACCATCACCATAGAACTAGCGGGATGAACCATCGTTATATGTACCCGACGGCATGAACCATCATCATAGAACTAGCGGAATATACCATTGCTATAGGCCAATCTTGTTATAACAGTGTATTTTAATGCACCTCGCTTGTCATGACCGCGGCACTAATACCCATCGCTTCGACATATCAGCGGCAAAGAATAACCTCGCTTTAATGCGACATGCGGCATTTACCATCGCTTCAACATTTTAGCGCAAATATCCTTTCCTCGCTATGATATGACAGCGGCAAGTATTCTATCATCGCTTCAAATGACAGCGGCAAAGCATTAAAATCATCACTCGAATATAACAACGATACCACGCTTTCGTGTAACAGCGGTATTCCATATCACAATACAACATGTATTTTAATGCACCTCGCTTGTCATGACCGCGACACTGATGTAACTAGAAATAGACACATATAGTATGCTTAATTGTCTACGATTTTGTATATTTTGATGGATAAATTGATACATATGCTACCTAATCGTATATTTGTGTAAATGTAGGAAAAGGTGAACAAAACAAGCTAAAATGATGAAAGAAGGAATAAAGTTGAAGAAAAGAGGAAAAAAACCGGAATCCAAGACACATGTTGCTCCTTTCTCCTCAAATTACTATATGTTCGAGCCAAGTTTTGGAAATATGGTCCATAGAAAATTTGTAGAACTTTCGGTTATCTTCGCGAGAACAGCTGATTCATCAACTCGCCAGAAAAATGGAAGACAGGCGTAAATGCGTGATTCTGAGGCGTAAATACGCCAATGCTACGGCATGTGTAGGCGTAGCTACACCATTATAAGGCGTAAATATTCCATCTACGCGGGAAGGCAGAAATTGAACACGTCATCAGGTGTATTTACGCCATTTTGAGGCGTAGCTACGCCAGCAGAGTTTTGGAAAGTGTGGAGACTTGATTTTCCTTCCAACATGGTATCTAACCTACTCCATCAGCCTCCAAGCCTATACTCGAATTTATCAGCCATTAGAGGGAGAATTCAGACTTTAGAACATAGTTTAGACATTAGAAATATTTTACTCTCAATTTTTGAAGAACTCGAAGAACGAAGACGGAAGCGACACTCCGGAATCGTGCTTCGCTTTAGTAACTATTTCTTTTCCTATTAGTTTGATGTTTTCTAGGGTAGATTTTATTGTTTTTGATTTGATTATGCAAGGCTAAACACCTTTGATTCTTGGTTGAAGGAAGACAATACCTTGGATTTAATGTTTTTCATGAGATTGATGTTCTTATATTGATTTTTATTGAGTATCATATGATTTTCTGATTTTAATGCCATGATTGTTGTGTTTTGATTATACGATTGGCCATCTAATAATTTTTACATGCAATCTAATGCTTGGCCTTTGAAGCAACTAAGATTGATAATTGCCTGTCGTTGGTGTTGTTAAATTCTTAGGGAAAACACGCAACTAGAGTAAACATAAACGCTTGGATTATGTTGTCTAGGTTCATCATTCTTACTAGAATTGAAAGCTATTGTTAATATTAATCTCAACTGCTGTTGTTTTGATCGATGTAACGATACGAGTTAATTTAGAACGCTTGGGCTATTTTAACTAGGCATAAGGTAAGATAAGAGTTGAATCTCTAATGATGAACATTCAAGTAAAAATTACATCTTTTGTGATAATTGACGATTGAATGCATAAATCCAAGGTAAAGTCGACTGCAAACCAAGAATCGCTTTTCTCTTATAATTTTAATCACTTTAGTTAATTTTGCTAATTAGTTTAATTCATAGACTTTGCTTAGTAGTAGTAATAAATTCAAAAACCCCCTTTTTAATATTTGTTGGCACTATTGACACGAAAAATACATCCTTCCCTGTGGGATCAATCCCTACTCACGCTACTACATATTTACTGTTGTTAACTTGAGAATAGTTAATTTGGGTGTACGCGATAAGCGCCACCAAATTTTGGCGCCGTTGCCGGGGAGGGCATTGGTATAATTTTGTGTTAAATTTTTTTATTTTATTTTATTTTAGTTGTTATCCCGCATTACTACTGTGGTTTGTTAATGAGTACATGTGTTTGATCACGAAGAGAATTTTTACTACGAAGAGAAGCAAGGTTACTTGAGGAAGAAGAAGAGAGGAACACGATGGCTGCGAATCAAAGCTTGAGGCAGTTGGCGAATCCTAACTTGGATCAACAACCTCTCTGCATCACTTTCCCTGCTCTCGCAAATAACGTAAATTTCGAACTTAAATCTGGACTGATTCACTTATTGCCATCTTTTCATGGTCTTGCAGGTGAGAACCCGCACAAGCACTTGATGAAATTCCACGTAGTATGCACTACTATGAAGCCAGCTGGCGTAACGGAGGAGCAAATCGAACTACGTGCCTTTCCATTTTCTCTAAAGATGCTGCTAATAACTGGCTATTCTACTTACCCTCCAGATCAATCACCACGTGGACGGATTTAATGCATCAAAACATATGAATTATTATTTATAATATTCGGCATGGTTAAGACATGATCAGACCACTAACCAAATCAGATATAGTAAAGACCGTGTTAGACATGCATCCATATTTTACTCGTCGACTGATATATCTACAAGTTTATATATATATATATATATATCAAGTATCAAACACAATATGTTACGTTTTGGTGATCATTTTAGGAGTATCCATGTATAATATAAATATATAAATGCACCGTCCAAAGCAATGGCAATTTTTTACCGAATGCATTCATCAAGCATAGTATCTAATAAGTATTCATCACGATACCGACGCGATTACATGGTCATTTTAGGAATCCAAGCATCACAGTTATCACATAAATGCAGTGCAACGTCCGAGTAGATGCAAAAAAATATACCAAATGCGTTCCATGTACGTGCAACATGATATATTCATGCTAATACCAATTTTAAATAAAAAAAGAGAAGAGAGTTGTTATGTGTGTAGGATCGAGTTACGAGTTATCAGACGGTCGGTTAAATACGTGGTTGCGGCTGATGGATCGAACGGGGCTCAATAAGGGAGAACCCAGCGATCTCGTGCTTGCTAGCAGGTGTGGAACCAAGAAACTAATTTAGAGGGGCGAAATTAACATTTTCAAATAATTAATTATCAAAGAATATATAAACATTTAATTGACATAGATTAAAAAAATAACAATCAATATTATATTTATACATATATTTTAATAAAAAATATCATAAAAATAAAATTAATTTAGTAGAATAAAGAAATATAATATAAAATAAATTATCTAAAAATAAGAGCAATAAAATATATTACCAAAGCATTCAATACTTCATCACTAGTATATTTATAGCAATCAAATTTTCATAAAAGGATAAAAATAATATTTTAATCAGGATAATCCAATTATTGATATCTAAATTTGAGCGAATGAAGATAATTTATTTTTTTAAATATTTAATTAAGTAACTTATAAATTGATAATTTTGTATGTATGTTAATGTTTTTATATTATAATTTATTTGGACTACCAAAAGTATATTTTATGAATTATAAAAAATTTTTTCAACCAATTTTTTTAAAAGTAAAAGGTGAATTTTTTTTTTTAAAAGGAACAAAATTAAGTGAAAAACGTGATGCACGTTCCACTATTTTTCGTTAAAGCTTTCCAATTTGCCATTTTTTTGAATTAATTTATATTATGTTTTAAAATTAGCCAACACATTTTGCTGAAGAAAAAAATAAATGTCACAGAAATGTAGTGAAAAGGTATCGAACTCGGGTAACTGAAGGACAAAGAATGCCTTTTTGTGTATGGGTAGCATAGCACATATATAAAACCACTTTAGCGGGGGGTGCGGCAGCCCCCTTAGTTCCGCCCCTGCTTGCTGATAGCAATATATTTTTGAATAAAGACTGAATGAATAATTTTATTAATGAACTCGTTCTATGTATAGACTCCTTAAAAATCAAATCCTAATATTCAGATAAAGATAAATTATGAAGGATAAAGTAATGGGAAATTAAAAGATACTCAATCTTGTGTTTTCTTGAATTTCCCATATGTGAATCTATCTCTGATAGATTTATCATATCTCTTTGAGCTGTTGGGTCCTTAGTGGTGTTTATCGGATCCGTGCGTATGACAAGAGTGGAACAACAAGAAATGTTAGTGGAAAAAAAACAACTGTACTCTGTTTTAATTAACCAATTCAATTACAACAATTTCTTACTTGACCTTTCACCAAAAGCAAAGATAGGCGATGGTCTAAAATTGGAATAAGTAGCAAAAGCCAGGTAAACACAAGATAAACCTACATATATTTTAACCAAACGGAAATAAAAGGTGAGATAAGTGAAGATACCAGTAACGCTGAGTACGACAGCGCAGTTTGCCATGCATCTGAGCGTCGAAAGTTCGTCTTCGGTTCCTTGATTAGGAAAATGACCATTAAATATGAAATCAGTGAGCAGCTGATCCTTGAGTTGAAACGCTTCCATCAACCAGGCAGTAGTCTCTGATTCGGAAGAGGGGATTTCCTCGACAGGAATACGTCGGATGTGCATGTGTACTTCGGAAGGGTCCAAGCCAAACACATTATCCAAGAAAGTAGGACAGTTGTTCTTGTATGCAATAGTAATGTCATAAACTGCAAACAATAGTTTTGAGGAGAGATGTTTCGAAGCAACAAGATTGAAAGAGAGTACATGTTTACATGTCCATGGAGAAATCATACATATTCGTAGGTAACCGACAACGTTTGGGTTGAATACTAGTGGCCAGTGGCTTTATCAAAAATTACGGTTGATGATAGCAATGCAACTCAAATATTATTAAATATACAGTAACCCAAATACCATATTTCAATATTCTAGCAGCGACAATTGTGTCAGCTCAAATTTACTACTGATATCAGGGTCAAAATCACAAATATTGGAGTAGTAATCAAAATATGCCGTTTGAGATGCTGTAAGATTTAAAAAATTGACACAAGTTGTGACCACCTGCTACTTTTGGTAAAACCAAGCACTCGATCGTAGCGATACTGACACCCTTTGTAAGAGTTAGCTAAAATGATCGGAAATAGGTTGTACGGGTATATGTTAATTCAAATTTGCTGCAATGATTAATTTCTTATGTAAACGCAATCAGCTTGTGATAATGGAAAGGCCACTCGAACTATTAGAGATGTGAAACATTTAATATATATTAATATATAATACGCCTACTTGGCTACTTGCATACATGGGTTTATTTTTATATTTTCATCATCAATTTGTGGTAATGAGTATCTTACCGCATTATCAGAAACCTTAACTTGTTCTGTACATTACATTGATACCTCCTCAGGTTTGACCTAATTATAGCACAAGATTAGAATGATTACAATGGGATCTAAATGGGGATTTTGTTCTGTTAGCCAATCTCAGTAAGGGCATGGGCATTCTATTTAATCAAATTTTAGGGAGTGTGTGAATAAACCAAATATCAGACCGTTAATACGACCCAATAATGATGATTAACAATGTTAACGGCTAGCAGCAAGCTTTTTAAATGGCAGTACCTGCATCTAGAGAACCCCTCAAGATTTCCAAGCATGCATGCAGACCTTTTGTCTTTGGTAGTAACACATTATTCAGAACTGGTAATCCATTCTCATTAGCAAACTTTTGACTTTTTCTGCATTTCTCGTCTCTGTGTACAAAATGCAAGTTGAATGTTATATAATCCGGATGCAAATGTTCACTCAAGAATATACAAAGAGATGGGTCCCGAAAATAGAGAAACAATTCATATCATAGAATTTGGAAAAAAATGGATAAAGGGGCATAAAAGGAATGAATATACTTCGAACATTTAGAAGACAAAGGAAAGATGAGGTTTTACGTAAAATTTGTTCCTTCGGGAAAGACAGCGAGCCAGAGTGGATCCTGACGATTGCTAAATGTCGAAAGCATTTGGCGCATCACCCGTTCATCAACCTCCCACTTTCTCTCTACTGGAATAAACTCGAAAACGTGAAATCCCCAGCCAAAGATTGGCAGTTTCATCAAACTGCTTTTAAAAACATATTTTATGTAGCCCAAGCACCCTTTCCGCAGAGCTAGATCCCACAGATACATCCAATCTACCTCAGTTCTTGATTGGCTATAATTAAAACATTCTTTTCTAATGGAACTTTCTCACCCGAGAAGATAACTTTAACTTCGTTTATCTTTTCAAATAAGAATGGCCACAGACCAAGCCAAAGACCAAACAGGAAGGATACTGATTTTCTACTGTAATAAACACTAAATAAGCGTGTGACTACAGCCGCCGGGGGTACAAAATAAACTAAGAACATAAATGCAGTTGAGATATACACCACTAAACATAAAACACCTCTAAAAATCCTGAAAGGGGTCAATGGAAAATGCTTTAATCCATTGTTTGAATTGAGGAACTTGCTAATATCCATCATTTGTCTGGAGAATCTTAAACCTTCAAACTATTTTTACCTTATGTTTCTAGGGGAACAAAGAACTGGTGAAACCCATAACCATATATGATTATAAAATTTCATACACCGTGGAGCTTGTACCTGCGATTAAATCACAAAATAAAGTATAAATGGCCAAACCATAATCTCTATAAATCGATATCTAAAATATGATCATAATTGGAGCAACCAGACAGACATGCTGGTGAAGTTCATTAATAATATGAACGTTCAACTAACACAGCATTTAATGTCAAAACTGGCTATAAGAATTATAATAACAGGTAACCTTTTAAAAAGGTACACAAATGTAAACTATATGGCAATAAATAAATAAAATATTACTGATGGAGTTAGGGGTTTCACTTTCACCTCGTGCCAGAAGGAGAAGAGGAGAAGCAGGCAAAACTAAATAATAATAATAATAATAATAATAAGAAGAAGAAAATTGCAATGAGGAGCACAACTGTTCTTGATATAGGGTAGTTGTAGAAGGGGGGGTGGGGGCGGCTGTTCTGGAATGGATAAGGAAAAACAATGATGAGAGGTTGTTGTGGATGAGCAGCGCATTTTTGACTTTGGATGGGTAGCATTAATGAGGGCCTAACAAAAAAGCTGAAAATGAATTTATTAGTGTACTTTGCAAAAAATTGGGTAAGAGCTACCACAACTATCTATCCAATTTATATGAAAATCACCTTGAATATTGGTGGAACGATGGGTATTTTCATTTAAAATATAAAAAAATAAATAATAAATTACCCCCAAATCTTCTAAATCTCTAATACAACTGAGAAATTTATCGATAAGATGCGATTAGGCACTCTTAAGAGATTACACCCGAAATAAACAAATCATAGATACATCCATGTTTTCATTAATCAAAAAGGAGTTCGAGAAGGCTATTGAGGCTTTTACAAGATTTGCCACATACTATATTACTTAATGTCACCTCATTCTGTCACCAAACTAGAAATCAAATACTCCTTTTCATGTTATACAGAGTTCACATTTCCTAAAGTTAAAACTTACAATCCAGATTAAGAATATGTATGCATAATCCATCTTAGTTTGCAAGTAGATAGAATCTTATCCACAAGGAGAACATGCAAATAAGCTAGTAGCAAGCTTGATTCTGTAAACATCTATGATTTTGCAAATTCTCTCACCTGTTCACTTAATATTAGACCATAGTTTGTTTTAGTGAAAAGCTCTAACATCTTCGGCATATCCATCGGCAACTATGTTCCATCCTAACATCCAACGTAGACATCTCAAGGGTATTGAAAGAGAACCATTTGAAACAGCATTCTATTGATAACGCAAAGCCAGTGATATGGTAAGTTTTGAGCAGATTTGATCAAACAGCACAAAAAGTTCAGACAGAGAAAACTCTTCCCACTTTTTGCAAACAAAACTGATTATCACATTGAAGGATTTTATTTGGGGAAATGAATCAAAACTTGGATTTAAAATGAAATAGACGATGGCTGCATTAGAAATCCGTTGCAATAGTAATTCTCATGTCAAAATCATCCAAACAACAAAAATGATTTCATATCGAATCACTCAATCCATAAATTCTTCTCAAAAACTTTCCTTCACACATAATTTTTTTCTTTTTGAACAATTCCTAAACTATGAGATAAGTCTGACGGAGACTCGAACTCGACCAGCTTACAATGACAAATGACAATACGAAACTTCTAATGGACTCATTATTTTTCAACAGCAGTCATTTCGAGTTCAGAAACTAAGCACGGGTCTGCCATAGTTGGCAACATATTTCCATAACCTTTAACAATTTCTTGTCAAAATAAATTAAACTACAAATCCAAATCGAATCGATATTACATATCAAAATAAATAAATATCGATATATTTTGTGCCTTAAACTACTTCGCAAACACAGTCAAAACAGCCGATAATCCAATCTCATTCAATCAAAATGAGTCGAACTACATTAACTAATAAAAAACGTTCGAAAAAAGAGACGGGGATTTTACCTATTTTTTCCATCAAATCCGCACGAGAGAGTGAGCTGTGATGGATCGAGTTTGAATTACAAATGATTATTTAAAATAGTAGACTAGATAATATTGACCAATGGAACAGCAAATTTACGGTATTATATTTTGTTTGGGAATTAGAATATGTGGTGCATATTTTTGGAGATTGATATTCTAGCTATGGATGGCAATGGGTGGCTCTAGTCGTCTAGACGTGGACCCGTATTAAAGTCAATCCACCGGGGCAAGATCTGGACCCGTTTATAATGGGTTTGTGCTAGGAATCCGATCAAGCAATACGCAGCGGAAAATAAAAACTGGATTCCTACCATGGACCTATACAAAGTAATCATATCGAGATTAATAAGAATCATACCCTTGTAGCGTGTTTGAAGCAGATTCCTCGTTGCAACACCACGAGTCACGAACAAAGATTTGCACCTTTGTCTCTACGGTATCCACACGATCAAATCGAAAAGGGTGTTCAAGAACAAGTTGCTAGACTCGTTCTCAAACAAAACAAGACTCACGGTTCGAAACCGATCAACGACGGCCGTTCCTACCACCACTATTCACGGCGGCGGCGTGAAGATGTAGGGTGAGAGTGAGGCGGCGGCTGAGAGCTTGTATGTTGGTGGTTATTAGGTTTTTAATAATCAACACTTGATTAATTTCTCAAAACCTTATTAGTTTATAATATATTAGATTTAATTAAAAGGCTTTCAAAAAGCCTCATTGCCCCATACCCAATATCTTAATTAAATCCATATATCTAATATTTGTAATTAAGACTCTTCTTAATTAATTAATTCATCCAATGAATTTTATCTCCATTTATTGATTTAATCTTTTGTGCGACCCGATAGGATCTTGCAATGTTGGCATGGACATAAAATCTATTTTTATGTCACAAGCAATGAGCGGTATCTAGCAACACATCAAGGCTACCCAAATTACAAGAATGTCATTGACTCGACATAACCTATGGACTGTGATAATATTAACCATGTAACTTAATCCATTTGTCCAATGTGTTTAGATTGAACACGAGTCATGGAATAGTCATACTCATACATTCAATCTTTTATTTCTTGATCCCCAAGTAGAACTAGAATAAACGAATAAGTTCAATATCACATATCGACTCATTCGAGCATGGCCATGCATTTTAGTCTTACTTGATCAATGGCCCAAACACTTCTCCTGTTATATAGGAGGGACAACTTCTATCTTGATCACTCAACATCCCTCTACATAATTCGTGGTGTATCCAATGATTGTCTTTATAGTTTACCCTGTTGCGGGTAACGTTTGACAATATCAAGATACATGACTCCTTATGTTGGGATCTCTGGTGATCTCAAGTCGTAAGGATTACATACATTATTATCACAATGAGAATTGCTTATGACGGTCATATAACTATCCATGTAGCATTCTCATGGTGGGTCTGTCCAGTACATCGTTCTCTAACATGCGCCC
Organism: Haberlea rhodopensis; assembly: GCA_907163345.1. Lineage (NCBI taxonomy): Eukaryota > Viridiplantae > Streptophyta > Magnoliopsida > Lamiales > Gesneriaceae > Haberlea > Haberlea rhodopensis. Next base: position 100,762 of record CAJQUN010000971.1, read on the forward strand.
ATGTGTTGATTTGATATCTCATATCTTTGAACAATTCATCAATCAAAACATACTAATCTCAATGCATTATCATAATCCCGATTCATGATAATACTTGACTATGGACAATCTTTAAGAACAATACAATATTATTCTAAGGACATTAACTTATATATTAATTCATATTACACAGATACTCGAATAATATATAATAATGAATTGCCATTAATAAAACCATAATACTTTGTATGTCATAAACAATCATCTAATGAGTTGTCTTAGGGAATATCCCAACAAATCTCCCACTTGCACTAAGACCAATCAGACATATACTTAATGTCTAGAGATCTAGTATGACGGTCATACTTCTGCTGTGATAGTGGCTTCGTCAGTGGGTCAGATACATTATCATCAGTTGGTACTTTGCATATTTTTACATCTCCTCTTTCAACGATTTCTCGAATGAAATGAAAGCGCCGAAGTATGTGCTTGGATCTTTGGTGAGATCTAGGTTCCTTAGCCAATGCGATGGCTCCATTGTTGTCACAATAGAGTTCAATCAGATCTAGTATGCTAGGCATCACCCCAAGTTCAGAAATGAACTTCTTGATCCAAACAGCTTCCTTTGCTGCATCTGAGGCAGCAATGTATTCAGCTTCAGTTGTAGAATCGCTACTGTCTCTTGCTTTGAACTCTTCCAGCTCACAGCACCTTGGTAGCGTTTATCGTGTACGCCCAAATTAACCCTTCTTCAGTTAATAACAAAAATATGTAGTAGTGGAAGTAGGGATCGATCTCACAGGGAAAGGTAAATTTATTTCGTGCCAAAAACGAATAGTAACAAGGGGGTTTTAGGATGAATGATTACTACTAAGCAAATTCTATAATTAAACTAATTAACGAGATTAACTAAGATGATTTAAACTTATGAGAGCGGAGCGATTTTTGGTTTCCAGGTAACCGTACTTTTGGAAAATTATCTTTTAGTCATCAAATCAAAACATTCGAATTCTTTCAATTATCTATCGATTGGAAATTCAATTCCTACTCATCTTATTCGTAGTTAAAGAGAAAACAGCATTCAATTCAACCCTTACCAAATCTCTAATCACCACTACAGCCGTTAATGATTAAATCAATGATAGTTTCAAAACTAATGAGTTCGATAAATCTAATCAATGAAAACTACAGCCGTTAAAATTGATTACTCAATCGTTTCTCCTAAGAATTCAATAACACCTACAGCCGGTTAATTATTGATCTTAGTTGTTTCTCAACAAACTATCGATTATGTACTTGAATATTAGGTGATCGGTCTAATACACAAACACAACAATCATGGAATTCGAAAATTGAGAAACAAATTGAAATCGAAAACTAATTCAACAATCAAACCAAATTCTCATAAAAGATTTGAATCCAAAAGTAGGTATCCCTTCAACCAAGAATCAAAGGGTTTTAGCCTAACATAATTAAATCTAAAAGCAATAAAAATTCGATGGAAAACATTAAATAAATAAAGGAAAAGAAATTACTAATATAAATCACGATTCTGGCTTGTCGATTCCGGTTGCGTTCTTCGTTGTTCTTGAAGAAAACTTGAAAGAAAATTATTCTCCAAACCTAAAACTATTCTAAAGTCTGGAATAATATGCCTAAGAACTGAATAATTTCGAGTTATGGGGGTTGGTGGCTGATAAAATAGGTTACAATCTTTTAAACATGGTAAAAGACCTAATTTCCTAATTTTCGGACTCTTCGGCGATCGATCGCCTTGAATGTGGCGATCGATCGCTGCATTATTTTTTTTCGGAAAAACCCTTGAGGCGATCGATCGCTATAAAGTGGCGATCGATCGCCGAGCTCCAGTAGACTTTGGCGATCGATCGCCCCTTCTTCGCGATCGATCGCTGACCCGTAAATTTTGTTGCAAAAGTTTCTGTCCATAGGCGATCGATTTCCTCTTCCGGGCGATCGATTGCCACCTCCAAAATTATATTTTTGCCCTTTTCTTGATCAACTTTGAGTCCTTGTCATGTCCATGTCTCTCCTTGGTCTTTACACATCATTTTTAGCTCGTTTTCTTCGATTGTACCTACAATTACACAAATATACGATTAGGTAGCATACGTATCAAATTATCTATCAAAACCTACCAAATCGTAGACAATTAAGCACTAAAGATGTGTCTATTTCTAGTCACATCACACCTCCATTTAGGCAAAACACATATCCTGATTGCGATCGGAAATCATCTTTGTCGGTTTGGAAGCTTGCATCAGTGTAACCTATTACATTGAGCTCTTCCTCACCTCCATAAATCAAGAATGTATCCTTAGTTCTTCTCAAGTGCTTCAGGATATTCTTGACAGCAATCCAGTGACATTCATCTGGATCAACCTGATATCTGCTCGTCATGCTCAAGGCATACGAGACATCGGGACGAGTACATATCATGACATACATGATAGATCCAATAGCTGACGCATATGGAATCTTACTCATGCGTTGTCTCTCATCTGGTGTTGAAGGACACTTATCCTTCGAGAGATGTATCCCATGTGTCATAGGCACGAATCCTTTCTTTGATTCTTGCATGCTAAACCGTTTTAGCACTTTGTCTATGTATGTACTTTGACTTAGGCCAAGTAATCTTCTTGATCTTTCTCTATAGATCTTGATACCTAATACATAGGTGGCTTCACCCAAGTCTTTCATAGAAAAGCAATTCCCTAGCCAAATCTTTACAGATTGTAAAGCAGGGATATCATTCCCAATGAGAAGTATGTCATCTACATACAATATTAGGAAGATAATTACACTCCAACTGACCTTCTTGTAGACACGAGGTTCATCTACGTTTTTGATCTTTGATTGCATCATCAAAACGAAGATTCCAAAGGTTTACGGAAACAGGGAGGCATTCTGTACGTATCACTAGGGACATTCTTGATGAGCAGCCATCAACTCAAGTAAGCAATATACTAATTGTGTTTGTTATGAAAAGTAAATAATGTTGTTTATATTATTTTAATCCAATTTTGTATCTGTAGTTTAATTGGCAGCCATACACTGCTGAGTGCACTGAGCATCTGAGCCACCAGTTAATGACATATGCCGGCCCATTAATTTGTTATGATATTGTTGAAATGCACCGTCCTGATAGGTTCTTCATCAATTTGGAATGCTACTAGACATCCCCACAGATCCACGTTCACGGGATGATAAATTACATTCAGTTGACCGAAAGGGAAGTATCAATAAGGATGGGAGTGCACATCATGTTACATATATACAAAAAATGGGAGATGGCACGTGATTTATGTGTGGACAGACCACTATATTGTGCAGTAGTGGTTGGATATAGCGAGTGGTATGAACGAGTCACACGTAGATATATTGGCCATCAAAGATAATTTGTACAGACTGGATACCAACATGACGACTGCCCAGCGTGGCATCATGTGGTAAGTGAATAGATTTAAACATTGTTTTTTTAGAATATGTCATATGGATTTATAAATTAAAATTTAATTACTGTTATTCACTTTCCAGATTGATCAGATGCATCAGTTGAATGTTAGCTGCGATCACTATCCTGCTGAGGGAGAATCTGTTATAACGTTTACGGAGTCGATGAGAGAGCATCATAGGGCAATAGCGCAAAATGTGATGCAAGTGGCTCGTGAACGACGAGACATAAACTTCCCACCATACGAAGAAGTTCATGAGCCTGATGAAGGACCAGTACAGTCGGTCCATGCACGCAGCGAGAGTGATATCGCAGGTCCTTCTATGTATACACCTATACCGACAGATGGGGCAGGTCCATCTACATCTTTTACTGGTATTATGTCCCCGAGCCACCTATGTATGATCATTCATCATTCACTCCATATTTGTGGTCATGATACCACAACGCCAGCCTCCGTCATGAGCAAGAGACCATTGACACTTATCAATACGACTCAAGTAATCAAAAGCCCTTGGTTCTATAACTTTTATCTCTTCCATTGTGCGATCAAATTTTCTGAGCTGATTTTCTGATCCCGCTCTCAAAATAAGTCTTTCAAATGAACGGATTTGAAGCGACTATTAAAGTTTGAACAAACATGTTTAAAAAAAATCGATGTAATACACGCGGTGATTTGAAGTCAGGAATACAATCGGCTGCAACAATGAGGCGCGGATGACGGTCAGAAATCAAACATACACCACCCTCAGATCTTCTCACAATATGCTTGCTAATCATCTCCAAAAACCATCTCCATGACACAAAGTTTTCTTCGTCAACAATTGCAAATGCCAAAGGTAACACTTGATTATTAGCGTCCATTCCCACGACAATCAACATCTTATGTTGATATTTCGTATACAGATGTGTTCCATCCACACTTATTACCCCGCGGCAATGTTGAAATCCTTCTACACATGGATGTAAGGCCCATAACACGTAATTCACAGTGTTTTCTCTTGGTCTGTCATTGTCAAGGTGAACCCACTCAACGACTATGCCAGGATTCCATTTTTGCAAAGCTCCCGTATAGTAAGGTAATTTCTGAACGGAGCTCTCCCATGTTCCATACTATAAGGACCCCCGTGTCCTTAACCCGTTATTAATGTATTAATCCATACCATTAGTGCATATAATCATACTATCATGGGGAAAAAGCCATATGCAAGTGTAACACCATATACTATCCAGAAAATTTCTTGCATTTGATCCACATAATATTCAAATTCCCCAACCAAGATCACTTACATAGCATGCACCCTTATAATACACTAACATGCTCTCAGTTCATTTAGCAATTCCATATTTAATTGCATGCAAACTATAAATGAAGAGAGAAAAGCCATAGCCCATTTATACATTCCATATACACGTAAAAATGTACTCATATAAGAGCACCCAATGAATAAGTGTGTATCTAATGTATAAAATACTATACCAGATACCGTTACTGGTACTTCAATCCTGGAAGCACCTCCCAAGCACAACTCGATGTCAACTCTGGATCTATGTACTTATTCAACCAGCTCTGGTATCTCGATCCTGGAAGTACCTCAAATCAACAGCCCGATCTCAACTCCAAAGCTGCTGCTACACCTGTATCACCTGCCCCAACAGAGACAGCCCCCACACGGGGTGAGCATACCAATACCACCAATCCAATAATCATAATATTACAGTTCATAATTTACAGAATGTAAATGCCATGAATTTAAATGATACTCCCTGGATGGTATCATCCTCATCCGGGGATCCCCTGTATTGTCTCTGTTCTCAAAATAACCAAACCATTAAATTCTCAAAAGCTAGTTGATCATCTCATTGATCAACTAAAACCATCCCTGCTATACTAGTTCCATAATCAAATATAATTAAATCATCAAATATGGTACTACAGACATCACATATATCTAGCTAATGATTCCATAGTTCTATTTCATAGCTCACTCCACAATAGCGGCATTTTAACCCCACGCACGCTCAACAACAGCGGCGGCATAACCGATGGTCGTTCAACGGCGACAACATACCAATCATTGCTCGCTCAAAGCGGCACTATCTAATTCCCAATGTATTTCCATTTGTCACAATTACCATAAACTATACATTTCACAGTCCATTTATTACAAGTACCACATACCATGCATTTTAACATCCATTTATTGCAATTATCACTTACCATGCATTTCACAGTTGCAATATTATAACAGGCTACTCTCGTACGCTATACGTACCTTATACTTCCGTAGTTCGAGTCCAACCTTACCCGAGTCCCACGACCCGATGAGTTAAGTGCTAACATGCAAATAACTCCCAATTAAACATAGGCATGCAATCACGTGCCCAAGCACGTTCACAACTTCCAAACCTATCGTCCATCCATTACGATTACCAAAATAAAATCCCCCGGCTAAGCATGCATTATACCCAAAATATTCCATTTTATAAGTATAAAAGATAGCCAAAAACCCAACCGAGAATTCCGTTTTATTAAACTTTGGCTCCAACCAATCCATTTTAAAAGTATAGCATTCACATTGGAATGTAGACATTGCCCCGGAAACGGGCTACTTAATCCTCGATTCCAAAATCCTGACATTTTCCAAAATTTCCAAAAAAAACAATTTCCTACGGGCGGCGATCGATCACCCCTGTCCAGTGGGCAACAACGCCTTATCGCGATCGATCGCCAACTCGCTCGCGATCGATCGCCGAGAACTCGTGATCGATCGCCCGCACTGTTCATCGTCACCAAATTAAAAGCTGCTCGTCGCGATCGATCGGCCCTCCTCGGCAATCGATCGCGACCTGCGATTTTCCGAGAAATTCGAGCTTCCATGATGTTTTTGACACCCAAACTCAAACCCAACACCCTTAACTTCATCAACACCACCAATACACCATTTAACTCAATAAAAACACTAAAATCAACATTTTAGATTTTTAACCAAAACCCCCAAATCTCATAACCAGTTCAAAACCCAACCAAACTCTACAATACTACTACCAAATCAAAGACAATTGTGAGGGGAAGATGAATACCTGATTATCTTCGAGAAATCCGGCTCCCGAGCCAAGCTACCAACGATTCTTCCACCAAGGGAAAAAGAGGGAAATGGGGGAAGGGTTTTTGAGCGTAGAGAGAGAGGAGAGAGGGAAGGGCTCCGTGCCAAATGGCGGAATATCGAGTCTACTTGGTATATATAGTACCAAAACTCGAAAATACCGATCATTCCACAAATACATCATGACTCATTAAAAAAATCATCTGTTTTCGATAATTACCTCTCAATCTCTATTTCCATTAACAGCCCCAGTACAAAGTACTCCGGACCCCAAATCCCACCAAAGACCAAATTCCAAGGTTATCACCACGACGAGAATATAATCTCATCCCTTGGATCCAACGACTCCAAAAACCGGATTTAAAATTCCCGGGAGTCCCAAAACTGCAATTAATTCATAATTGCCACAATAAAATTCCATGAAGGATTATTACCACACCAGGATTAACACCATTAATCTCCGGGCATCACACATACATATTCTCAATAGCACGTCGCAAACTAAACCATCCTTTTGCATACGAGATCTCAAATCCATATTTATCTTTAATTGTTTGAAAACAAACTTTATTTCAAAAGTTGGATCACGCCGCACAATTCACACTAACAAGTTAGCAATCATGTTTTTGTCCAAATTTGCATGATCGATAGACAGTTCACTCAAAAGGTAAGTGTGAGAACCTCCATACTTGTTTATTTTGAATAATCCTACTTTTTTCTTCAATGAGGCGCAGGTACCATCTACAAGGTGTATCTTTTGTACTGTGTTTGCACACCACTTTCCACAATGTTTTTGTACTCTTGACAACGTGTACTCCCATTTTGCAACACGTACAGAGTAATCCTTTACAGCTGCCTGCAGATGAGCTTTATTTTTTAAGACCATATCTACATGGATATCCCCTTTGGAGTAATCGTAATAACTCCACCATTTACATGTTGGAATGTCTACTGAGTCTGCAAATACTTCGGGATGTGTCATTGAGAAGAATGGAATTGTTGGATAAAGGACATGAGTATTTGTCGTGGTTGTCGCCGGTACTGTAACTGACACTTCTTGGGTGATTGGGATATCCTCATCTTGATCTGCAATTGTTTCTGACATGACACAAATGTCAACCTCATCGTCATCAGCATCATCCTCAGATGTAATATCATCTGGTTCAGACTGAATATCCTTTCCCAATTCAGCAAACTGTCTACTAGTGGCTCAGGAGCAATAACATCAACATCTATGGGATCGTCATCTGGATCTCTACCAGAGATAGTCATTCCATCTACAACTACAGGCAAACAATCTACATTTTCTGGAATACAATCATAGTTTCTTGGTTCTGTTTCTATGTAAATTTTCAAGCAACTATGACCCTGTTCTGAATCCAATAGCCATGCTAAATTATAATCATTATCTATTGGCAAAATTGTCTGTCGTAGCCCGACAAAATCTCTGAACATATGTCTTGCATATATTTTCAGAAGAAACTGGTTGCGGTCGATGCCAATGATATTATATATCTCGTTCAACAACTGCATAAAATTAATTGTGCGAGATATTGTGGTACCTTTTAATGGACCACGATCATATCTAATGGTATCTGAATCTTGTAATATGTTACCTCCACAATACAATAATATTTGAATCGACATCCCTGAAAAAAATATTAACTATTATAAGTAATTAATACATTTCTATAATCAGGATGATAAAATCAATAATATAACAAGATTTTTACCTGAAAATTACTTGAAGGGTGGCTAATTAAGATTGGAGATTCAACAATTTCAACGATAAAACAAGATGACAAACTATAAATGGTATGTGATTTTCGTTTCTGTGTAGAAAATGAAGGGTTCGACCAGGCATTTTATAGTCCAGAAGGCGCCATCTTGAAATAAAATAAAATTATTAAAGGCGCCATCTGAGATGGCACATTCAATAATATTTTAAAAAAATATCTGAAGGCGCATTTGAGATGGCGTCTTCAACTGAAGACATCATCTCAAATGACGTTTTAGGTTAGTTTAAAATGTTTTTAAAATTTCAATTATTTTGTTAAATAACTTTTTTTCGAATAAAAAGATAACAAACCCATGAACATGTACGTGCTATATATATGTACCAGTAAATATAAAATATAATTTTATATATAATAAATTTTTGTGTAAAATATAATAAAATTAGAGTATTTTTTTATTTTAATTAATGTGTGAAGTTCTAATTTATTCTGTTTTGTTTTATTTTAAAAATAATATATATGAAGATGTATTTTGGAGAAAAATATTGGTATGTTTACCATAATGTCAATTTATTCTAAGTCTCTCTTACTATACTAAACAGGAGAGTGTTGTTACACTCCAAAAAATATTAATAAGATTCTACGTTATTTATTTATTTAACTATTTGACAATATTACCATTATGTGTTTCATTTTGGTTTTCAAAATATAACAATACTTTATGCATTATTTTAAAAGTAAATAATTTTCCAAAATAAAAATTTTATATCACCCAATAATTATCATATTATAACTATAAAAATAATTAAATTATCAATATGGAAAACAAAAGTTTTAAATTAACATGTAAAATATGTATAAGTACATATTAGATGATTTGATGATATTACCATGTGTTATAGTGAAAATTCACATATCTTCCTTATGTTAAAAAATAGGCAAAAATCTAATTTCTTAAACCTTGCACGAAACTCACATGTGAACAAAAAAGGCGAAAAAACAATCTATTTTTTAGACCCCGCATGAAACTTTCATGTATTAAAAAAATAAGCAAAAAAAATTTATATTTTAGTAAACTCGGCATGAAACTCCATCTCCTTTACAAACTAATAGATTTATTTAATCTCGTTAAAACTATATACAAGTTTTATGAAAAAAAATTCATAATGTTCGTGTATAGTATATACATGTATATATAGCTTATTTTTTGGTCATATATTGATTTATTATTATGAAATTATGTTTTATGGCTTTTGGAAATATGCATATATTTTTATATGTGCATTTGTTGTTTACTCAATATATCCAAACCTTGAACAAAAAGAAATTGAATTGGTTACTAAGCATGTATACATTAAAAAATTAGAATATCTTTTATAATTTATTTTAAAATTACACTTTGAAAATTATTCATTTTAAAATTCTGTATATTGTTCATTTTAAAATTAAAAGACAACATCATTATAGAAGAGAAAAAAATGATGTAGAGGGAGAAAAATTGGAGTGCCTATTGGCCAAGATGGGGGTTTTCGTATAGGGTAGGTTTAAGGAAATATAGAGTTTTTTTGCCTATTTTTTTCTACACGGTAGAGTTTTGTGCAGGTTTAAAAAAAAGGTTTTTTGCCTTTGTTTAAATACACTGGAGTTCCGAGCGGGATTTAAGAAAAAAGTGGGTAACACGTAAGAGTTTCGTGAATTTTCATTATAACATAGATGAGTTTCGTGCAATTTACCATAAAAAAATTTATTGTACCAATTATCATAGTTTTTTTTACAAGCCTACGTCGATGTAATAACGATGTGTATATTCTGTTAATCAAGTCAAACAAAAAATTAAAAAAAATAATATTTACTCCATTTTGTTTATAAAGCTAGTTTTAAATATTTAAAAAAATATTATTAAAAATATTAAATATTTTTTAATATAATCTGATATTATTATAAGTTATAGGATTAAGCAGTCCGTCGACCGCTCGTTAACTAACTAAAGTATTGTAATTTTAATTTTATAGAATTAGCCAGTATATATATATTTGAATAATTATAAACTTGTTTTCACAAAACTTGCATATAGTTTTAACTAAATTAAACAAAACATGTATATGAACCAAATGAATTATACATAATTTATAAAATACATTCACAATGTATAAAATCAACAACCTGTTTTCACCAGTCATAAAAGCCAACATGATGTCTTCATCATTCATAAAAACCAAAACCAGCCAAAATTTGTTTTCACCATTCACGATGTATTTGTCAACATAACAAAATATGTGAATCTTCTATTCCATACTTTCACCAACAAAACAAACTATATTACACATCCAAAAAATAGATCACAATCAATACATAAACACCCAACTATCCATCTTCATACATTATGACCTGCAGGTAGTGGTTGTTTTGACACATTAGATGAAATAGTTGATGGATTCTTAGTTGTCTTTGGTTTATAAGAGTTGGAAACACCTCTTAGCTGGGATGATATAGCTTTATTGCCCGATGAATAACAATGTCTCTTAAAACTAGTAGACAAAGTAGATGATTGCTTTCTCTTATCTGATAAGGAACTGGATTTTTCTGTTTCTTTGAAGCTTTTATGTGGATCTGTAGAGAAACAAACACACGTATGTTACGTTAGAAAATGAAAAAAAGGGTTTATAAACACTTACCTGGCTTCGGGGCCTAAAATGAACAAAAGCAGCTTGAGGAACATGTTGAGTAGGCATTGAAGGAATTTGTTGAGGTATCTACAAACTTTTCATGCCATCATATATACTTGATTAAAGTAGCATACAAACTGACTATATATATAGAGCAAAGTAGGGATGTTGCAAGCACTATACCTAAAACTGAGTATATTGAGCATCCACGGAATCTCTCTATGAATAAGATGAAGACTGTTGGGGCATCTACATTACAATCACATAAGGTTTATTGTTGACTACTTATAACAAGTTACAAGATTCATTGAACAAAAGTCACATACCTCAGAATTATTTATACTCCCAACTTCATATGCAGCACTTTGCACATCTTCATCATGTACTTGTGCAAGTGCCACACTTTCATCATCTTGTGCATGTGCATTCTACAATCATACAAAAAAGTCATTAAAACATGCATTACCAAAAGGAATTGGATAAAAAACAAAATGAAATAGTATTTTACATATTTGTATATGGAGTTTGGGTGGGGGGAGTTGGTACAACTTCTTTTATTGTGTCCTTGTTGTAGACATATATCACATGTGTCAGTGAGACGTTTCTTAGACACAACAGATGCATCTCTGATATCATTTGCATCTCTTCTTCTGGTTTTCTTTGGCCTCCCTGCTCTCAATTTGATATGTGGAGGGTTATTATGCCCAGCTTTGAGTCTTCGTAGTCATACATCCCTGGAACTGGATTCACAATATGGCTATACACTCTCAAGTACACATCATTTTTGAACCAGTTGTGAACATAATCTTCTACATTCATTCTATGGTAATTGCGATATCCTCGAAATAATTAATTGCAATTTGGGCATTAATTATGTTTATGTGATTAATTATGGTGATAATTAAATTATGTGTTGGAATTAATTATCTTGGTGAAATGCTTAGTCACATGGTATGCGTGACCCGGTGGTGCATTTCGGGGTTCATATTATGCATGATGGGAAATTGGGGGTTATTATGGTTGATTATGGTAATTGATAATTATTTGGTGAAGCATGGTTTTAATTGAGATTTTGGTGCATTTTGGTAAAATGCTTTTAAAATATCATGTTGGGGTATTTTATACATCATGGTAATTGTTGGGGTACAATTTTAATTAACCCCTCTTATAACCCCTTATTACCCCACTTTACCCATCTCTTTACCAAAATCCCCAACTCACTCTCCAAACCCTACTTTCCCTTTCATTTTCGATTTTTGGCTTCAAGGAGAGGAGAAATCCTTGCAAAGACTTGATTTGTGGGATTTATTGTGAGATTTGGAGTCCCCAAGAGGTATGCATACCTCCTTGTTGTTTTTATAGTGTTTGGTTTGGGTTTGAAATGATTTTTGTTGATTTGGAAATGAGTTTGTTTTTGGTTGGTATTATTTTGGTTGGGTGTTGGATTTTTGGGTTGTTTAAAGGTGTATTTTGAAGGTTTATTATGTTTTTATCTTGTTGGGTTGAAGGTATAAGTGTTGGTGTGGTTTGGGATGTAAATGATGTTCAAAAATGGTGGATTTCGAAGTGCAGGGATCGGCGATCGATCGCCCGTTTCTGGCGATCGATCGCGAGCCATCAGTGCGCTCCAGTAGCAGTTGGCGATCGATCGCCACTTTTGGGCGATCGATCGGTGAGGCTGGCGATCGATCACGCCAAGTGTGGCGATCCATCGCCGAAGGATGCAAAATTCAACAACGGGCAGAATGATCTCGCGATCGATCGGGCCCTTGCGGCGATCGACCGCGAGATACAAAAAAATGTGTTTTTGGATATTTTGTGGGATTTTTGGTATTGGACTATTATTGGCTCCTAATATTGATTTGTGTGAATGTGTAGATCCATCCCAGGTGGCCACACAGCTTAGGAGATAAAGTCCACGACACAACACATTTTGGGACTAAGGTAAGTAGTGAGACGTACGAGCATCGGTCGATAAAACGTATTTATTACGCTTTGAATTGGTTATGCATTATGGTTGCATACATGGTCTTAGTTATGCATTATGGTTGCATACATGGTTTGGATATGCATTATGATTGCATGTGTATATTGGATGCATTGGTGCATGTGAATGCGAGTCGAGATTATATTACAGTGATGAAGAATACTTGCCGCTTTCATGTCGAAGCGATGATAGAATACTTGCCGCTGTCATATTATAGCGATGAAGAATATTTGCCGCAAATATATCGAAGCGAAGGATAATGTCGCTGTCATATTGTTGCGAGGGATATTATGCCGCTAATATGTCGAAGCGAGGGGTATTAATGCCGCTGTCATGAAAACGCGAGGGGTATTATGCCATTGATATAATAAGATTGGAACTGGCCATTGGTATACATGGAATGGATGCATGTCATGACATACATTATTGGTATTATAATCCATTGATTATGATTGTGGTACAGGGGCAACCAAGGGAGCTTTTAAATGTTTTAAATACAGGAAGTGAATCGTATTTACGGTTTATGCATTTGAAATACAATCATATTATTGTGAATATGATTTATATACATGCTCATGATTTTGGGGTTGTTCCTGTAGGTACTTTTGGGCGGACGGGCTAAGGCGTGTTGATGCGGTGAGCCAGTGAGGAGTGCTTTTGGCATAGCAGGCTTAATTATTTTGTATAGTCTCTACTCTAGGAGTAGTGTAAAACTATAGGATTAACATTCAATTGGTTGGGAATGTAATTAATCTCTTTTGGAAATTTTATTTTGGCCTGTAATCTTAATGGCTCAAGGCATCAACACGAACTTTGTATTCTTAGATGCATGTTTAGCTCTATTACGCCTTTAATCTAACTAGGGTCCTTACATTAGTGGTATCAGAGCAGTGGTTAGAGAACCCGGGAACGAGTGAATGGTAGCCTTAGCATGGTTGGCTAGGTGTTTACATTTGGGCATGTTTATGCATGTGGCGCATATTTGTGTATACAACTGTTATACTAACATGCTTATTATCGCTCATGTTATCTAACGGCATAACATATATATTGTTGGAATTGTTGTTAACCCTTGTATTACAGCATGACGGCTATGAATTTGGGGAACCTCAATGAAGAGTTGGGTGATATTGAAAGCGTGAATGCTAGCACTGGTCAGACAAATCCTTTACCTCCACCTGTTGTGGGCGTGGAGCCGGTTGCTCAGTTGTTATTGCCAGGGGAGCTTAGTCTGACTCAGTTTTTGACCTTCCACCCGCCCATGTTTGAGGGAACAGAGACAGGGGAAGAGGCCGAAGAGTGGCTAGAGAGACTGGAACAGATATTTGTGTCCGGCGCCTTGTGCTAGGACGGCTTGGTTGAGACTAGCGGAGTTCCAATAGCGAAGAAATCTTCCATGTGGTGAAAGACGACTGTGATGGAGTTGAGGGCCCAAGGTATGGTGATCGACTGGACCTTATTTAGAACCCGGTTTCTAAACCGGTACTTCTCTGCTGCGGTTAGGCAAACTAAGGAGGATTAATTCATGAACCTGAAACAAGGGAGCATGACAGTATCGGACTATGCCATGCACTACTCATCACTATTGAGGTATGTGCCTCACATCGCTACAAACGGACATGCCAAGATGAGGCACTTTCTGAAGGGGCTACGACCGGAATTATTTGACCGGGTTATTTCCAACAACCTGACATCTTTTGATGATGCGCTTGTTAGGGCGGAGTTGGCAGAGATAGGTGTGAGTGCTTATCCTGAAGCCGTACCCCCACCAGTTCCATCACAAAGACCTACATCCGATAATCTGAGGCCCCGGGGAGGATCTTTTAAGTCAAGAGGGACTTATCCTTTTTCCCGGTTTAGCAGAAAGCGGCCGGATAACCGGAAGCAAGGAGACCGGAGGGGAAGTGCATCTACTTTTGGGGGACCAACTCAAGCTAACAGAGTTGGGGATGTTAAGTGCCACTTTTGCGGAGGGCCGCATTTGATGCATAATTGTTCTGCGTGTTACATATGTGGCAAGCCGGGCCACATTGCTCGGCATTGTCCCAATCGGGAAGGACAGACGGATCTTAGGGAAGGTCGAGGGAGGTTTTCTAGTGGGACGGTACAGCAGAGGCAACCGATGGTACCTCGACATATGGGAGGACAGGCGATGGGGCCACCTCAGGGACAAGTCTATGCACTGACTAGGGAGCAGGCCGATGCAGCTCCAGAGGAGGTGATAGCTGGCACGTGCCTTTTATTTACATATTCCGCCTTTATTTTGATAGACACAGATGTTTCGCACTCCTTTGTGTCGGCGGATTTTTTGGCGAGACATCATATGTGCACGTCTCCGTTACCCACGCCTCTGTTGGTCTCGACACCCACCGGAAAGAAAGTTGTTGTTGATTAGTTTCTGATGGACTGCCTCATTTATTTTGAGGGCAATGAGATAAAGGCAGATTTGATTGTATTGGGTATGTCAGACTTCGACTGCATTGTGGGCATCGACATTCTGAACAGATATCAGGCAATGGTAGATTGTCGGCAGAGGACAGTTTGGTTCCGAACTCATTTGGGAGTTCAGTGGATTTTCTATGGCAACGGATCTCGTGCCAAGATTCTGTTGATCCCGGCGATCAAAATGTCCCAATTGTTGGAACGTGGTCACACGGGCTATCTCATCTATGCCGTGGACACGTCGGGAAAGAATAAAGAGTTGAGAGTTGAGGATGTACCAGTGGTAGCAGAGTTTACTGATGTGTTCCCGGAGGAGATCCAAGGATTCCCACCGGCTAGGGAAGTCGAGTTTGAGATTGAGTTATTACCGGGGACATCCGCTATCTCTCGTGCACCTTACAGGATGGCACCGGCAGAGTTAAGGGAGTTGAAGGAGCAACTACAGGAACTTCTTGATTGTGACATCCCCGAAATGGTTAATTGCTATTTGGCTTTAAATTATGTTTACATGATTAATTATGTGGTAATTGATTATGTGTTGGGATTTATTTACCTTGTGGAAATGCATGGTCATGTGGATAGGATGACCCGGGGTTGCATTTTAGGGTGCATGTGGTGCATGTTGGGTAAATATTATTGGAAGCATGATTTATTTGCATTGGTTAGCAATTAATTGGAAATCATGTGTTTAATTGATATTTGGTGCATTTTGAGTAAATGCTTTGAAAAATATCATGTTGGGGTGTTTTATACACCATGAAATTAATTGGTATGCATTTGATTTAATAAAACCCACCCTTTTATTCCCAACTCTTACTTCACTTTACCAAAATCATTTCCTAACACCCAAACCCTTCCCTCTTCTTCACATTTTCGAGCTCAAGCCTAGGGTTGAGGAGAAACCTTTCAAAAATCTTGATTTGTGGAGCATATTGGGTGATTTGAGATCCCCAAGAGGTATGGGTACCTCATGCTTTAATTTTGTGAAGTTTTGTTTGAGTTTGGTTTGGTTTTGATTGGTTTTAAAATGGGTTTTGTTGGGTTGTTGTGGTTTTGGTTAAGGGTTGGATTTATACTTGTTTTGAAGTATATTTTGGTGGTTTATGTTGTTTTTGTTGTTGTGGATTTGTTGGGTTAAGTGTTGGTATGGGTTGGAAGGTTTTTGGAAGCAAAAATGGTGAAAAATCGTATGTCTGCGAGAGGCGATCGATCGCCTGAAAAGAGGCGACCGATCGCCGAGGGGCAGTAACATTTTTGCGTGTTAGGCGATCGATCGCCTAAAA
Organism: Haberlea rhodopensis; assembly: GCA_907163345.1. Lineage (NCBI taxonomy): Eukaryota > Viridiplantae > Streptophyta > Magnoliopsida > Lamiales > Gesneriaceae > Haberlea > Haberlea rhodopensis. The sequence continues at coordinate 117,434 of CAJQUN010000971.1, forward strand.
TGGGGCGACCGATCGCCAAGAGGCAGTAGGATTTTCAAAGTGATGGCGATCGATCGCCATGTTTGGGGCGACCGATCGCCACAGTGATAATTTTGAGGCGATCGATCGCCTGGGTGAAGCGATCGATCGCCGCCTGTGGAATTTTGGAAAATGGTTTATTTTGTCAAATTTTTGGTATTTGGCTATTATTTGGCTTCTAATGTGGGGTTGTGTGATTGTGTAGAACCATCCCAGGTAGCAACACAACCGAGGAATTGAAGCCGGACCAATTCCACTTTTGGAAAGGTACGTAGTGGACGTACGGGCACCCAACGGTAACATGTATTTTATATACTCATTGATTATGCATTGTGGATGCGGGTATATATGTGGTATTGCATTGTGGATGCATATACATGTTGATTTATGCCATATGAGGTATTGCATTGTGGATGCATATACATGGTAATTTATGCATATTGATGTTAGATGCATATTATGATTATTGGATGCACATCCCATGAGTCGTGGTCATCCTTTGATGATTTTAATGCTTGCCGCTTTTTGTATTGGTTCCGCTAAATGTGAAGCGAGGGGTGGGAGCGCCGCATGTCGCATTTGAGCGTGGTTGTCATATGGGGCGAGGAAAGGGTATTTGCCGCTCTCTGTGAAGCGAGGGGTGGGAGCGCCGCATGTCCATTGTAGCGAGGTTATCCTATGCCGCCCATATGAAAATAAGCGAGGGGCATTAAAATACACTGTGATGGACAGACTAGGGAATGGTGACCAATATTTGGTACTGTTGAGATGGTATATGATGTCATGACATGTTTTGGCCATTAAAAATAATCTGTTGATTATACTCATGAGTTATGGTACAGGGACAACCAAACGGGAAGCGTTTGAAATGCATGGAAAACAGGAAGTGTTTCATATTGATTATGCATTTACGCTTTATCTTCATATTGTGTTGAATATGAATGATTATTATTGCTCATGTTTGGGGGTTGTCCTTGTAGGTACCTTTTTGGCATGATAGATGGACTTGAACGGGTTGAGACAGTGAGCTTCACGAGCATCTTTGGTAGATGGAAGGACAGGATTCTTTTGTATAGTGCCTACTCTAGGAGTAGCGTAAAACTATAGTGGACACATTCATTTGTTGGAATGTAATTAATCCTTTTGGTAGTCCTTTATTTTGGCATGTAAACGCTTAAGCTCATAGACTCAACTTGTTTACTCTACTCTGATCATTTATTTAGCTCTATTATGCCTTTATTCCGCACTTAAGGATTAGGGTCCTTACATTAGTGGTATCAGAGCAGTGGTTAGAAAACCCGGGAACGAGTGAAGGGTAGCCTTAGCATGTTTGGCTAGGTGCTTACATTTGGAGCATGTTTATGCATGTGGTGCATATTACTGTATATCCTGTTATACTAACATGCTTATATCACTCCTGTTATCTAACGACATGTTATATATTGCTTTGGATTGTTGTTAACATTTGTGTTACAGCATGGCTGCTAATAAGGAAGTCGGAGATGTTGGGAGTGTAAATGCGAGTATTGGACAGGCTAATCCTCTACCTCCACCGGCTGTAGGAATGGAACCAGTAGTTCAGTTATTGCTACCGGGTGAGATTAGCTTGACTCAGTTTCTGTCTTATCATCCGCCCCGGTTTGAGGGGACAGAGTCCGGAGAAGAAGCTGAAGAGTGGCTGGAGAGACTTGAGCAGATCTTTGTATCGGCTCCGTGTGCTATTACTGCTTGGCTGAGGCTGGCGGAGTTCCAGTTGGCTAAGAAACCATTGATGTGGTGGAGGAGCACAGTGATGGAGATGAGAGCACTGGGTGCTGTGATTGACTGGACGCTCTTCAGGACTAGGTTCTTGAACCGATACTTCTCCGCGGCAGCAAGGCAGACAAAAGAGGATGAATTTGCAAGTTTGAGGCAGGGGAACATGACAGTGGCAGACTATGCCACACAGTACTCATCACTACTTAGGTACGTCCCCCATATTGCCTCTGATGGACGTGCCAAGATGAGAAATTTCATGAAGGGACTGCGACCGGAGCTCTATGACCGGGTTATCATCAATAACCCAACTTCTTTTGATGATGCTCTCACAAGAGCGGAGCTTGCTGAGCTAGGAGTGGGAGCTTATGCCATGCCACCACCGGTACCGCAACAGAGGCAGACTAGTGACAGTTTGAGGCCTCGGGGTGAGCCATTTAAACCCCGTGGTGCCTCTTCATCTTCGCGGTATGGTGGAAAGAAATACTTTGGCCAGAAACAGGATGGCAAGAAAGGAAATTGGTCGGCCAATCGAGGATCTTCACAAGGGGATAGGCCGGGAGAGCCGAGGTGCAACAACTGTGGAGGACCACATTCTTCAAACAAGTGTCCTGCATGTTATGTCTGTGGCAAGATGGGCCACATTGCTCGGTATTGTCCCACTAGGGGAGGCCAGTCAGAGTATCAGGGCAACAGGCCAAGGTTTGAGGACAGGACAGTGCAGCAGAGGCAGCAGTTTGGGCCTCGTCCATCGGGAGGTCAGACAGTGGGACCACCCCAGGGACAAGTATATGCACTGACCAGGGAGCAGGCTCAGGCAGCTCCAGAGGAGGTGATTGCCGGTACGTGTCATTTATTTACGTACCCTGCTTTTGTTTTGATAGATACAGGTGCCTCCCATTCATTTGTGTCTGTGGGATTTGTGGAAAGACACCATATGTGCACGTCTTCTTTGCCCACGCCTCTATTGGTCTCGACACCCACTGGAAGAAATGTTGTTGCTGATCAGTTTATGGCAGACTGCCTCATTTATTTTGAGGGCAACGAGTTGAGATCAGACTTGATTGTGCTGGGTATGTCAGACTTCGACTGCATCTTGGGTATTGATGTTCTGAACAAATATCAGGCAGTGGTAGATTGCCGGCAGAGAACAGTGAAGTTCAGACCTGAGTTGGACAGTCAGTGGACTTTCTATGGCAACGGTTCTCGTGCGAAGATTCCGTTGATTTCAGCGATCAAGATGACTCAGTTGTTGGAACGTGGCCACACGGGCTATCTCATTTATGCCGTGGACACGTCTGGGAAGGATAAGGAACTAAGAGTTGAGGATGTGCCAGTAGTGGCAGAGTTCGCTGATGTATTTCCAGAAGAGATCCCAGGATTTCCACCGGCCAGGGAAGTTGAATTTGGGATCGAGTTGCTGCCAGGGACATCCGCTATCTCTCGTGCACCTTATAGGATGGCACCGGCTGAGTTGAGAGAGTTGAAAGAACAGTTGCAGGATCTCTTGGACAAGGGGTATATACGCCCGAGCGTGTCGCCATGGGGCGCACCAGTCCTCTTTGTGAAGAAGAAGGACGGTTCGATGCGGCTGTGCATCGATTACCGGCAGCTGAATAAGGCTACAGTGAAGAACAAGTATCCCCTCCCAAGGATAGACGACTTGTTTGATCAGTTGCAAGGTACCAGGGTGTATAGCAAGATTGATTTGAGATCCGGGTATCATCAGATTCGGGTCAGAGAGGAAGATGTACAGAAGACAGCATTCCGGACTCGATACGGGCATTATGAGTTCTTAGTGATGCCGTTCGGTGTGACGAATGCTCCAGCAGTCTTCATGAGTCTGATGAACAGAGTGTTTCAGCCATATCTTGATCAGTTCGTCATCGTGTTTATTGACGACATTCTTATCTACTCCCGGAGTGAGGAAGATCATGTGAAACACTTGAGGACAGTGCTTCAGATTCGCAGAGAGCATCAGTTGTATGCTAAGCTCAGTAAGTGCGAGTTTTGGCTGAGCAGAGTAGTGTTTCTGGGGCATGTCATTTCGAGCAGCGGGATATCAGTGGACCCCAAGAAGATTGAGGCTGTGATGGAGTGGGCTGCCCCCACTTCTGTGCCTGAGATCCGGAGTTTTCTTGGTTTGGCCGGGTATTATCGGCGCTTTGTTGAGGGCTTTTCGAAGATTGCCAAGCCGCTGACTCAGTTGACTCAGAAAGGAGTGCCTTTCTTTTGGTCAGAAGCTTGTGAGGAGAGCTTCCAGGAGTTGAAGCACCGGTTGACGACGGCGCCAGTGTTAGTGATTCCGACGGAGAACTCCAGATTTGTTCTGTATACGGACGCATCGCTTCAGGGCCTTGGGTGTGTTCTGATGCAAGATAAGCATGTGGTAGCTTATGCATCGAGGCAGTTGAAGCCGCATGAGACCCGATATCCAGTTCATGACTTGGAATTGGCGGCTATCATCTTCGCCCTGAAGATCTGGAGGCATTACTTATATGGCACTTCATTCACCATATACACGGACCACAAAAGCCTCAAGTTTTTATTCACTCAAGCAGAGCTGAACATGAGGCAGAGGAGATGGATGGACCTACTCAAGGACTATGATTGCGAGATAGAGTACCATCCGGGGAAAGCCAATTTGACAGCAGACGCTTTGAGCCGGAAAGTGAGGAGTTCTGCTGAGGACGTCATCCATTTGTCGGCTATGATGACCTCCTATTGCCATCTCGGCTATGATTTTGATATAGATGCATCACCTGTGTATGTATCGACTTTGCTAGCTGAGCCAGATATCTTTGAGAGTATCAGGAGAGCTCAGAGGTCAGATGCTGAGGTTCAGAGATGGTTATCTATAGTGCATCTTGGTCAGCCGACGAAGTTCAGAGTAGCCGACGACGGATCTTTGAGATTGGGTAACCGCTGGGTAGTTCCGAGTACGCCGGAGTTGCGTAAGGGGATCTTGGAACGGGCTCACAGTAGCAGACTTAGCATCCACCCAGGCGGGAAGAAGATGTACAGAGATCTGCGTGGTCAGTTTTGGTGGAAGCGAATGAAGTCTGATGTCGTCACTTTTGTGAAGAGGTGTCTGATCTGCCAGCAGGTTAAGGCAGAGAGACAGAGACCTGGCGGCGAATTGAGGAGCTTGGAGATACCGAAGTGGAAGTGGGAGCACATTTCCATGGACTTCGTGACTCATTTGCCGAGGAGTGCTTCAGGCTTCGATGCTATTTGGGTGATTGTGGACAGATTGACTAAGGTAGCCCACTTTATTCCCTATAGCATGACATTTACATTTTTGAGGATGGCGCAGTTATATATTAGAGATGTGGTGAGATTGCATGGGATCCCCGTTTCCATTGTGTCAGATCGAGATCCGCGATTCACATCTCATTTTTGGGAAGGCCTTCAGTCAGCCTTGGGAACTGAGGTCAGGTTGAGTACTGCTTATCATCCTCAGACGGATGGCCAGACCGAGCGCACTATTCAGACGCTCGAGGACATGTTGAGGGCTTGCGTATTGGAGTTCGATACTTCTTGGCAGAATTCAGTGCCTCTGGTGGAGTTTTCTTATAACAATAGCTACCAGGCGAGTATTCAGATGGCTCCGTTTGAAGCTCTTTATGGCAGACGATGTAGATCACCCTTGTGTTGGGATGATTTGGACAGTAGATCAGTCGGAGGGCCTGAGTTGATCCGGGAAATGGAAGAGAAGATAAAGATTATAAGGCAGAAAATGAAAGCGGCCCAAGACAGACAGGCAGCTTATGCGAATAAACGGCGGAGACCGTTAGAGTTTCAGTTGGGAGATAAGGTCTTTTTGAAGATCTCGCCTTTCAGAGGCGTTGTGCGGTTTGGGTTGCGCGGGAAACTGTCTCCGAGGTTTGTGGGACCGTACGAGATTTTGCAGCGCATTGGCACATTGGCTTACCGACTGGCTTTGCCGCCTTCTTTATCTGGGATACATGATGTGTTTCATGTATCGATGCTGCGGAAGTATGAGCCGGATCCGTCTCACGTGTTACAGCCTTCCGAAGTTCAGTTAGAGTCAGATATATCTTATGAGGAACGGCCTGTTAGAATTCTGGACAGAGCAGACCGTAGACTTCGGAACAAAGTGATACCGATGATCAAAGTTCAGTGGGAACGCAGGGGTGTCGAGGAGGCTACGTGGGAGACGGAGCAGCATATGGTGCAGCACTACCCGGAACTATTCTCTGGTATGAGTTTATGTTTAGTTTCTGTTGGGGTAGGTGCATGTGATTTCGAGGACGAAATCTTATAAGTAGGGGAGTATTGTGACATCCCCGAAATGGTTAATTGCTATTTGGCTTTAAATTATGTTTACATGATTAATTATGTGGTAATTGATTATGTGTTGGGATTTATTTACCTTGTGGAAATGCATGGTCATGTGGATAGGATGACCCGGGGTTGCATTTTAGGGTGCATGTGGTGCATGTTGGGTAAATATTATTGGAAGCATGATTTATTTGCATTGGTTAGCAATTAATTGGAAATCATGTGTTTAATTGATATTTGGTGCATTTTGAGTAAATGCTTTGAAAAATATCATGTTGGGGTGTTTTATACACCATGAAATTAATTGGTATGCATTTGATTTAATAAAACCCACCCTTTTATTCCCAACTCTTACTTCACTTTACCAAAATCATTTCCTAACACCCAAACCCTTCCCTCTTCTTCACATTTTCGAGCTCAAGCCTAGGGTTGAGGAGAAACCTTTCAAAAATCTTGATTTGTGGAGCATATTGGGTGATTTGAGATCCCCAAGAGGTATGGGTACCTCATGCTTTAATTTTGTGAAGTTTTGTTTGAGTTTGGTTTGGTTTTGATTGGTTTTAAAATGGGTTTTGTTGGGTTGTTGTGGTTTTGGTTAAGGGTTGGATTTATACTTGTTTTGAAGTATATTTTGGTGGTTTATGTTGTTTTTGTTGTTGTGGATTTGTTGGGTTAAGTGTTGGTATGGGTTGGAAGGTTTTTGGAAGCAAAAATGGTGAAAAATCGTATGTCTGCGCGAGGCGATCGATCGCCTGAAAAGAGGCGACCGATCGCCGAGGGGCAGTAACATTTTTGCGTGTTAGGCGATCGATCGCCTAAAATGGGGCGACCGATCGCCAAGAGGCAGTAGGATTTTCAAAGTGATGGCGATCGATCGCCATGTTTGGGGCGACCGATCGCCACAGTGATAATTTTGAGGCGATCGATCGTCTGGGTGAAGCGATCGATCGCCGCCTGTGGAATTTTGGAAAATGGTTTATTTTGTCAAATTTTTGGTATTTGGCTATTATTTGGCTTCTAATGTGGGGTTGTGTGATTGTGTAGAACCATCCCAGGTAGCAACACAACCGAGGAATTGAAGCCGGACCAATTCCACTTTTGGAAAGGTACGTAGTGGACGTACGGGCACCCAACGGTAACATGTATTTTATATACTCATTGATTATGCATTGTGGATGCGGGTATATATGTGGTATTGCATTGTGGATGCATATACATGTTGATTTATGCCATTTGAGGTATTGCATTGTGGATGCATATACATGGTAATTTATGCATATTGATGTTAGATGCATATTATGATTATTGGATGCACATCCCATGAGTCGTGGTCATCCTTTGATGATTTTAATGCTTGCCGCTTTTTGTATTGGTTCCGCTAAATGTGAAGCGAGGGGTGGGAGCGCCGCATGTCGCATTTGAGCGTGGTTGTCATATGGGGCGAGGAAAGGGTATTTGCCGCTCTCTGTGAAGCGAGGGGTGGGAGCGCCGCATGTCCATTGTAGCGAGGTTATCCTATGCCGCCCATATGAAAATAAGCGAGGGGCATTAAAATACACTGTGATGGACAGACTAGGGAATGGTGACCAATATTTGGTACTGTTGAGATGGTATATGATGTCATGACATGTTTTGGCCATTAAAAATAATCTGTTGATTATACTCATGAGTTATGGTACAGGGACAACCAAACGGGAAGCGTTTGAAATGCATGGAAAACAGGAAGTGTTTCATATTGATTATGCATTTACGCTTTATCTTCATATTGTGTTGAATATGAATGATTATTATTGCTCATGTTTGGGGGTTGTCCTTGTAGGTACCTTTTTGGCATGATAGATGGACTTGAACGGGTTGAGACAGTGAGCTTCACGAGCATCTTTGGTAGATGGAAGGACAGGATTCTTTTGTATAGTGCCTACTCTAGGAGTAGCGTAAAACTATAGTGGACACATTCATTTGTTGGAATGTAATTAATCCTTTTGGTAGTCCTTTATTTTGGCATGTAAACGCTTAAGCTCATAGACTCAACTTGTTTACTCTACTCTGATCATTTATTTAGCTCTATTATGCCTTTATTCCGCACTTAAGGATTAGGGTCCTTACATTAGTGGTATCAGAGCAGTGGTTAGAGAACCCGGGAACGAGTGAAGGGTAGCCTTAGCATGTTTGGCTAGGTGCTTACATTTGGAGCATGTTTATGCATGTGGTGCATATTACTGTATATCCTGTTATACTAACATGCTTATATCACTCCTGTTATCTAACGACATGTTATATATTGCTTTGGATTGTTGTTAACATTTGTGTTACAGCATGGCTGCTAATAAGGAAGTCGGAGATGTTGGGAGTGTAAATGCGAGTATTGGACAGGCTAATCCTCTACCTCCACCGGCTGTAGGAATGGAACCAGTAGTTCAGTTATTGCTACCGGGTGAGATTAGCTTGACTCAGTTTCTGTCTTATCATCCGCCCCGGTTTGAGGGGACAGAGTCCGGAGAAGAAGCTGAAGAGTGGCTGGAGAGACTTGAGCAGATCTTTGTATCGGCTCCGTGTGCTATTACTGCTTGGCTGAGGCTGGCGGAGTTCCAGTTGGCTAAGAAACCATTGATGTGGTGGAGGAGCACAGTGATGGAGATGAGAGCACTGGGTGCTGTGATTGACTGGACGCTCTTCAGGACTAGGTTCTTGAACCGATACTTCTCCGCGGCAGCAAGGCAGACAAAAGAGGATGAATTTGCAAGTTTGAGGCAGGGGAACATGACAGTGGCAGACTATGCCACACAGTACTCATCACTACTTAGGTACGTCCCCCATATTGCCTCTGATGGACGTGCCAAGATGAGAAATTTCATGAAGGGACTGCGACCGGAGCTCTATGACCGGGTTATCATCAATAACCCAACTTCTTTTGATGATGCTCTCACAAGAGCGGAGCTTGCTGAGCTAGGAGTGGGAGCTTATGCCATGCCACCACCGGTACCGCAACAGAGGCAGACTAGTGACAGTTTGAGGCCTCGGGGTGAGCCATTTAAACCCCGTGGTGCCTCTTCATCTTCGCGGTATGGTGGAAAGAAATACTTTGGCCAGAAACAGGATGGCAAGAAAGGAAATTGGTCGGCCAATCGAGGATCTTCACAAGGGGATAGGCCGGGAGAGCCGAGGTGCAACAACTGTGGAGGACCACATTCTTCAAACAAGTGTCCTGCATGTTATGTCTGTGGCAAGATGGGCCACATTGCTCGGTATTGTCCCACTAGGGGAGGCCAGTCAGAGTATCAGGGCAACAGGCCAAGGTTTGAGGACAGGACAGTGCAGCAGAGGCAGCAGTTTGGGCCTCGTCCATCGGGAGGTCAGACAGTGGGACCACCCCAGGGACAAGTATATGCACTGACCAGGGAGCAGGCTCAGGCAGCTCCAGAGGAGGTGATTGCCGGTACGTGTCATTTATTACGTACCCTGCTTTTGTTTTGATAGATACAGGTGCCTCCCATTCATTTGTGTCTGTGGGATTTGTGGAAAGACACCATATGCGCACGTCTTCTTTGCCCACGCCTCTATTGGTCTCGACACCCACTGGAAGAAATGTTGTTGCTGATCAGTTTATGGCAGACTGCCTCATTTATTTTGAGAGCAACGAGTTGAGATCAGACTTGATTGTGCTGGGTATGTCAGACTTCGACTGCATCTTGGGTATTGATGTTCTGAACAAATATCAGGCAGTGGTAGATTGCCGGCAGAGAACAGTGAAGTTCAGACCTGAGTTGGACAGTCAGTGGACTTTCTATGGCAACGGTTCTCGTGCGAAGATTCCGTTGATTTCAGCGATCAAGATGACTCAGTTGTTGGAACGTGGCCACACGGGCTATCTCATTTATGCCGTGGACACGTCTGGGAAGGATAAGGAACTAAGAGTTGAGGATGTGCCAGTAGTGGCAGAGTTCGCTGATGTATTTCCAGAAGAGATCCCAGGATTTCCACCGGCCAGGGAAGTTGAATTTGGGATCGAGTTGCTGCCAGGGACATCCGCTATCTCTCGTGCACCTTATAGGATGGCACCGGCTGAGTTGAGAGAGTTGAAAGAACAGTTGCAGGATCTCTTGGACAAGGGGTACATACGCCCGAGCGTGTCGCCATGGGGCGCACCAGTCCTCTTTGTGAAGAAGAAGGACGGTTCGATGCGGCTGTGCATCGATTACCGGCAGCTGAATAAGGCTACAGTGAAGAACAAGTATCCCCTCCCAAGGATAGACGACTTGTTTGATCAGTTGCAAGGTACCAGGGTGTATATCAAGATTGATTTGAGATCCGGGTATCATCAGATTCGGGTCAGAGAGGAAGATGTACAGAAGACAGCATTCCGGACTCGATACGGGCATTATGAGTTCTTAGTGATGCCGTTCGGTGTGACGAATGCTCCAGCAGTCTTCATGAGTCTGATGAACAGAGTGTTTCAGCCATATCTTGATCAGTTCGTCATCGTGTTTATTGACGACATTCTTATCTACTCCCGGAGTGAGGAAGATCATGTGAAACACTTGAGGACAGTGCTTCAGATTCTCAGAGAGCATCAGTTGTATGCTAAGCTCAGTAAGTGCGAGTTTTGGCTGAGCAGAGTAGTGTTTCTGGGGCATGTCATTTCGAGCAGCGGGATATCAGTGGACCCCAAGAAGATTGAGGCTGTGATGGAGTGGGCTGCCCCACTTCTGTGCCTGAGATCCGGAGTTTTCTTGGTTTGGCCGGGTATTATCGGCGCTTTGTTGAGGGCTTTTCGAAGATTGCCAAGCCGCTGACTCAGTTGACTCAGAAAGGAGTGCCTTTCTTTTGGTCAGAAGCTTGTGAGGAGAGCTTCCAGGAGTTGAAGCACCGGTTGACGACGGCGCCAGTGTTAGTGATTCCGACGGAGAACTCCAGATTTGTTCTGTATACGGACGCATCGCTTCAGGGCCTTGGGTGTGTTCTGATGCAAGATAAGCATGTGGTAGCTTATGCATCGAGGCAGTTGAAGCCGCATGAGACCCGATATCCAGTTCATGACTTGGAATTGGCGGCTATCATCTTCGCCCTGAAGATCTGGAGGCATTACTTATATGGCACTTCATTCACCATATACACGGACCACAAAAGCCTCAAGTTTTTTATTCACTCAAGCAGAGCTGAACATGAGGCAGAGGAGATGGATGGACCTACTCAAGGACTATGATTGCGAGATAGAGTACCATCCGGGGAAAGCCAATTTGACAGCAGACGCTTTGAGCCGGAAAGTGAGGAGTTCTGCTGAGGACGTCATCCATTTGTCGGCTATGATGACCTCCTATTGCCATCTCGGCTATGATTTTGATATAGATGCATCACCTGTGTATGTATCGACTTTGCTAGCTGAGCCAGATGTCTTTGAGAGTATCAGGAGAGCTCAGAGGTCAGATGCTGAGGTTCAGAGATGGTTATCTATAGTGCATCTTGGTCAGCCGACGAAGTTCAGAGTAGCCGACGACGGATCTTTGAGATTGGGTAACCGCTGGGTAGTTCCGAGTACGCCGGAGTTGCGTAAGGGGATCTTGGAACGGGCTCACAGTAGCAGACTTAGCATCCACCCAGGCGGGAAGAAGATGTACAGAGATCTGCGTGGTCAGTTTTGGTGGAAGCGAATGAAGTCTGATGTCGTCACTTTTGTGAAGAGGTGTCTGATCTGCCAGCAGGTTAAGGCAGAGAGACAGAGACCTGGCGGCGAATTGAGGAGCTTGGAGATACCGAAGTGGAAGTGGGAGCACATTTCCATGGACTTCGTGACTCATTTGCCGAGGAGTGCTTCAGGCTTCGATGCTATTTGGGTGATTGTGGACAGATTGACTAAGGTAGCCCACTTTATTCCCTATAGCATGACATTTACATTTTTGAGGATGGCGCAGTTATATATTAGAGATGTGGTGAGATTGCATGGGATCCCCGTTTCCATTGTGTCAGATCGAGATCCGCGATTCACATCTCATTTTTGGGAAGGCCTTCAGTCAGCCTTGGGAACTGAGGTCAGATTGAGTACTTGCTTATCATCCTCAGACGGATGGCCAGACCGAGCGCACTATTCAGACGCTCGAGGACATGTTGAGGGCTTGCGTATTGGAGTTCGATACTTCTTGGCAGAATTCAGTGCCTCTGGTGGAGTTTTCTTATAACAATAGCTACCAGGCGAGTATTCAGATGGCTCCGTTTGAAGCTCTTTATGGCAGACAATGTAGATCACCCTTGTGTTGGGATGATTTGGACAGTAGATCAGTCGGAGGGCCTGAGTTGATCCGGGAAATGGAAGAGAAGATAAAGATTATAAGGCAGAAAATGAAAGCGGCCCAAGACAGACAGGCAGCTTATGCGAATAACGGTGGAGACCGTTAGAGTTTCAGTTGGGAGATAAGGTCTTTTGAAGATCTCGCCTTTCAGAGGCGTTGTGCGGTTTGGGTTGCGCGGGAACTGTCTCCGAGGTTTGTGGGACCGTACGAGATTTTGCAGCGCATTGGCACATTGGCTTACCGACTGGCTTTGCCGCCTTCTTTATCTGGGATACATGATGTGTTTCATGTATCGATGCTGCGGAAGTATGAGCCGGATCGTCTCACGTGTTACAGCCTTCCGAAGTTCAGTTAGAGTCAGATATATCTTATGAGGAACGGCCTGTTAGAATTCTGGACAGAGCAGACCGTAGACCTTCGGAACAAAGTGATTACCGATGATCAAAGTTCAGTGGGAACGCAGGGGTGTCGAGGAGGCTACGTGGGAGACGGAGCAGCATATGGTGCAGCACTACCCCGGAACTATTTCTCTGGTATGAGTTTATGTTTTAGTTTCTGTTGGGGTAGGTGCATGTGATTTCGAGGACGAAATCTTATAAGTAGGGGGAGTATTGTGACATCCCCGAAATGGTTAATTGCTATTTGCTTAAATTATGTTTACATGATTAATTATGTGGTAATTGATTATGTGTTGGGATTTATTTACCTTGTGGAAATGCATGGTCATGTGGATAGGATGACCCGGGGTTGCATTTTAGGGTGCATGTGGTGCATGTTGGGTAAATATTATTGGAAGCATGATTATTTGCATTGGTTAGCAATTAATTGAAATCATGTGTTTAATTGATATTTGGTGCATTTTGAGTAATGCTTTGAAAAATATCATGTTGGGGTGTTTTATACACCATGGAATTATTGGTATGCATTTGATTTAATAAAACCCACCCTTTTATTCCCAACCTTACTTTCACTTTAACCAAATCATTTCCAAACAACCCAAACCCTTCCTCTTCTTCACCATTTTCGAGCTCAAGCCTAGGGTTGAGGAAAACCTTTCAAAAATCTTGATTTGTGGAGCATATTGGGTGATTTGAGATCCCCAAGAGGTATGGGTACCTCATGCTTTAATTTTGTAAGTTTTGTTTGAGTTTGGTTTGGTTTTGATTGGTTTTTAAAATGGGTTTTTGTTGGGTTGTTGTGGTTTGGTTAAGGGTTGGATTATACTTGTTTTTGAAGTGTATTTTGGTGGTTTATATTGTTTTGTGTTGTGGTTTGTTTGGTTAAGTGTTGGTATGGTTGTTGAAGGTTTTTTGAAGCAAAAATGGTGAAAAATCGTATTCTGCGCGAGGCGATCGATCGCCTGAAAGAGGCGACCGATCGCCGAGGGCAGTACATTTTTACGTGTTAGGCGATCGATCGCCTAAATGGGGCGACCGATCGCCAGAGGCAGTAGGATTTTCAAAGTGATGGCGATCGATCGCCATGTTTGGGGCGACCGATCGCCACGTGATAATTTTGAGGCGATGATCGACGCCTGGTGAAGCGATCGATCGCCGCCTGTGGAATTTTGGAAAATGGTTTATTTTTTCAAATTTTTTGGTATTTGGCTATTATTTGGCTTCTAATATGGGGTTGTGTGATTGTGTAGAACCATCCCAGGTACAACACAACCGAGGAATTGAAGCCGACCAATTCCACTTTTGGAAAGGTACGTAGTGGACGTACGGGCACCCAACGGTAACATGTATTTTATATACTCATTGATATGCATTGTGGATGCGGGTATATATGGTGGTGCATTGTGGATGCATATACATGTTGATTTATGCCATATGAGGTATTGCATTGTGGATGCATATACATGGTAATTTATGCATATTGATGTTAGATGCATATTATGATTATTGGATGCACATCCCATGAGTCTGTCATCCCTTTGATGATTTTAATGCTTGCCGCTTTTTGTATTGGTTCCGCTAAATGTGAAGCGAGGGGTGGGAGCGCCGCATGTCCATTTGAGCGTGGTTGTCATATGGGGCGAGGAAAGGGTATTTGCCGCTCTCTGTGAAGCGAGGGGGTGGGAGCCCGCATGTCCATTGTAGCGAGGTTATCCTATGCCGCCCATATGAAAATAAGCGAGGGGCATTAAAATACACTGTGATGGACAGACTAGGAATGGTGACCAATATTTGGTACTGTTGAGATGGTATATGATGTCATGACATGTTTTTGGCCATTAAAAATAATATGTTGATTATACTCATGAGTTATGGTACAGGGACAACCAAACGGGAAGCGTTTGAAATGCATGGAAACAGGAAGTGTTTTCATATTGAATGCATTACGCTTTATCTCATATTGTGTTGAATATGAATGATTATTATTGCTCATGTTTGGGGGTTGTCCTTGTAGGTACCTTTTTGGCATGATAGATGGACTTGAACGGGTTGAGACAGTGAGCTTCACGAGCATCTTGGTAGATGGAAAGGACAGGATTCTTTTGTATAGTGCCTACTCTAGGAGTAGCGTAAAACTATAGTGGACACATTCATTTGTTGGGATGTAATTAATCCTTTTGTAGTCCTTATTTTGGCATGTAAACGCTTAAGCTCATAGACTCAACTTGTTTACTCTACTCTGATCATTTATTAGCTCTATTATGCCTTTATTCCGCACTTAGGATTAGGGTCCTTACATTGATAAAGGATATATACGCCCCTAGCGTATCGCCTTGGGCTGCACCAGTTCTTTTTGTAAAGAAGAAGATGTTCTATGCGTTTGTGCATCGATTACCGGCAACTGAATACGGCCCGGTAAAGAACAAGTATCCTCTCCCAAGGATTGATGACTTATTTTGATCAGTTGCAGGATACGAAGCTTTCTAGCAAGATTGACTTGAGTTC